>JAUTBQ010150000.1:0-14174 GCA_032361185.1 Lepetodrilus ovalis | reverse complement strand
CACATCTGACCCAGCCTTATATCCGAATCCGCTCTGTATCGAACAGCCTTATATCGAGGGGGCACTGTACTATCATCATAGTGAATTTACCTGTGAGTCATCCCTATTATTATTATTTTTATTATTATTTTATGTTATTTTTATGTATTTTTTCATTAACTGCTGAGGTTAACCCACAACTGAATTGTACTTTGTGTGTAGAATTTATGATAGGGAAATTTCACATGACTATCTTTTTACTTTCAGGCAGTACTATTCTCGATAGCATCAATGTGCGTGAAGTTATAGAAAAAGTTAGTGGAAATGAATCTGGCATTCCACATTGCCAGGAAACACAGGAGCATGCTCAATCTCTCATCCTCACAAACACGAAGTTGCTCAGGCATGTTAAAGACATTTCAAATGAAGAGACAGGCTCTGATGAGGCTCCTTATAGAAAACCATCAGTAAAAAATAGAGAAAGCCGTTCCCAGTCGCAGTTTCCGTCTTCCAGTGTTTTGGCAGGAGGTGGTAAATCATTGAAGCACCAAGTTGGCTCTTCTCAAGTTTGTGAAACTGGGAGAAAAACTTCAAGTACAAGTGAGTGTAACATCAGGGAAGACGAGATACCTGAGAAGACAGAGCTGCTCCTAATTTCAGATAGTGTGTCATATCTAGTGACGGTACCTAAAGGAGATGCACATGCACTCTCAGAGGAGAACCAACTCACATCTGTGAATGTCATAAATGCAGGGGGGAATCTGACAGAGGCAGATGCAGGAGAGAAATCATTAGAAGCAGGAAAGAGAATCGGCTCGAGGTTATTATCTCATGCTGATAAGGAGAGAAAGGGGTTAAGGAGCAGAGGTGATCAGTCGCCAGTCCCAGTAAGCTCACGTGTATCAAACCATGCCCAGACTGTATGCTACACAGATGTGAATGGTAGCCCGCGTTCCGTATCTTCCAATCTCCGTTGTCCCACGACTGGGATAAAAAGTGCAGATGCCATCCAGAATTGGATTAATTCTAATCTACCAGAGGATGGTATTAGACAGGCAGGTACTGAAGGTGAGAACTCTAGGATTGTGGATACTCCTTGTGTCTGTGTTGATGGTGGGATAAGTGGTGCTAATCACCGCTGTATATACGACAATAATGCCTGTGTTGGACGCGACCAATCAGCAATAGAGCGTGGCAGTGACCAGAGCACCACCATGGCCAGCAAGTCGAGTGGGCCACTTAGAGAGAAGAATACGATACCACCCAAACATAAGGGTGAGAGATTAAAACGGCAGATTGGCCAGGCTTCATTGGAGATTAATTCATCTGAGAGGAGAGAGGCCAGCTCTGGGGTAGGGTTACGAGAGGCTGCTAAGAAGAAAGCCAGTGACAGTACCACCAGGTTAATGAGACCCACCATTTCTTCTGCAATTAAGAGCAGCCCTGAAATGGCCAAGAAATTAATACCAAGGGTGAGATCTCCCACTCACCCAGACATGCTATTGTCTCCTCCAATGGAAAGGAAAGGTAAAAACTGCAAGAAGACCGAAGTTGCTGTGAAATCTAAATGTCTGAAATCCACGTCAGTCCAGGATAAGACTGTGAATGAACTGCAGTCATCTACCCGCACATCCCCGTCATCAACTGGTGTCGGGGTGCAGAGCGATAAATCAACTACTGACTGTCACCAGAAGCCCAGAAAGAAACCCATCACTGCGAAAAGTTGTTCTGTTTTACCCACACATCAGAGTTCAAAATCTGAAGTGCCAACCAATGTCACAAAGAAAGTGGACAAAACTGTGAAAGACAAATTGGGCCTAATTGAAGGAAAGGTTTCTGAGATGGATACTGTTATTCAGGATAGCAACAAGGATGTACTGACCCACACGGATGGCACTAACATTGAGAAATATGTCTGCCAGTGTGATAGTGATGTGATGCATAAAATTCACACTTGTGAAACCAGAAGGCAGAAGAAACACACCGACCTAGGAACATTTGGCAGTGAAGTAAAAAGTGTTGTGGAAAACACTAACGATAGGAGCAGCTCAGAAAGGGAAAGTGGAAACATCTCGACAAGATCAAAGGATAAGTCTGCAAAGCGATACCCCTCTGGAACAGCCCATCAGAACGGAGAACTGATGAAAACAGGGAGGAAAGTAAAGAAAGAGAAGACAGGTGAGAAATGTAGAAAGAATACCGCTGCAAGTGCACTTGATGGCAAGACCGGTGTTGATATACAGGATTCAGATAGCGACAAGACACATGCAGAAAAAGATTCTAATGTGACTATTTCATCAATTAATAATAATATAGATTCTAGTGATAATGTAAATGATACTGAAACTGAAGAAAGAAATAAGATGTCAGATTCCAATGAAAAAGAAACATTGTGTACACATGACTCCTCGTGTAAATCTAGTAAATCAGTGTCTGCAAAAAATAGCATAGATATGTTGGAAAGTTATAAGAAGAAATCAGACAGTGTTTCAGTTAAATCAACATTAGGTAGTTCTAGACTGATGAAAAATATTGACACTTCATCAGTATCTGTGAAGTCATCAGCAGCTGAGAAGTCTACAAGTAAAGATAAAGTTAACAAGATAAAGAAAGGCCAGTCGACCATGGAAGTAAAGACAAGTCAACAGGTTAAGAGTGATGTAGGCCAATCAGAATCCTGCAAGAGCCAAGTATCCGAGTTCCATCATAAGCAGACAGCTCGGAGTGTCTCTAACTCCCCACGGTCATCTGTGTCGGTGGCAGATGACGACTGCGATAGCGTTCCAAGTTCAAGCTCATCAACATGTAAAGCTAATAAAGTTGAATCCAAGTTGCCCAAGGCTTCCAGATTGCCAGGTGTGAGTACGCCTAAGAGCAAAGTTCCAACTAGAGAGAATGCATTGAAAAGTAAGCTTAGCAAGTCTATGAAGAGCATTCCTCCGCTTTCCAGCTTGCCTCAAGGCACAAGACTCAAACCTTCACAGGCAGGTAAAGCATCACAACAAGGGTATTCCAGTGATACAAACATTATTTGTGCCAAAGGAGCCATCTGTGATGATCCAAGTGATTCCAAATCAACACTGAAGAAGAAAAATATGAAGGAAAATCTGAACCGTAAACAGCGAGAGTTGTCCCCCCTGTCTATGACTGATACTGACTGTAGTGTGATTGACAACATTCCTAGTATCAGCGACTACGACACGGACAGGCAAGAAATGGACCAGGGAAAGCATGGACCAGAAACTTCATCAAAAGACCAATCTACTGAGACCAAGAAAGTGAGAAATATACCCAAATCTCTAACCTCTGTGAAATCTGAAGCAAAGAAGGTACATGTGACAAAGTCATACTCTAAGAAGTCACCATCATCACCTCGTCTGACTTCAAGAGTGTCGCCATCTTCACCAGGGTCTCCTAAATCAGAATCAAAGAAATCCCCAACATCGCCTTCATTGCCGCCAAAATCAAATACAAGTAGCACCAGTAGTCCAAGAACTATCAAGAGAGTGCCTCGATCACCCAAAATTACTGAATCAAGATTGCCAAAGAAAGCTGGTCTAAAGAAATCACATGCACTGAGATCCTTGCCGCTTGAACAGAGGTACACAGCTGAAAGGCTGGAACTTATGAGACTAAAAATCCCAGCTGAAATAGATCTGAGTGATATGAGTCGCCCTTCAACAAGAGAGGGTTCAGTTGACAGCCGGTTTGACGATGACGCCTGGTCAATCTGCTCGGACATGTCCAGTGTATCTAGGGCATCATCTGTGGGGATGGGTACGGCTATACATGTACACCCACCTGTGTCGAAGGTGCCAACAAGAGCTGGAGCCAAGATTAAACCTGGTGCATCACGAGTACCATCGAAAGTACCTTGTATAACACGGCCGTATGGCACCAAGCCAGCACTGTTCACCAGCAAGCCAACTAAAGTTCCACAACAGTTGAAAGTGTCAAAACCAAAAAATTCTAGTCGCCCTGACAAAATTAAGAACTCTGAAATAGATAAGACTAATATATCTTGTGGGACTGAGAAAGTAGAAACAGTATCTTTAAAATCAAACGAGGCGAAAAATAACCTTGCTTCAGAAAATGGTGAAACAGATGGACTTATACCTACACAGTTGCTCAATGCAGACAATGAAGTCATAAATACAAGTGTAGAATCATGTGAAACCAGAAATATAGGTCAGTTTCCAATTAGTGACAGTAAATCTTTAATTGACAGCACTGTGTGGTCGAGTGACAATCCTAGAACTAATATATCTGTAATGGGCAGCCTGTCTCAGCCAGCAGGTCAGAGTGTAAGAGGAGGTCTGTGTGGAAGTGATCCCCTACCTGACACAAGACAGGAAAGTACATCAAAAGATAATCTGTACAATTACACTCCTGACGGCAGTAAACACAGGCAGAGGGAAGCTGATACCCACTTGATTGAGGAAGTCAAAGAAGAGGGGCAATATGGGGCAGTATCTCCTGCCAGCCAGGTGATAACAACTGAAACTTCCAGTGAGGGTCTAGAGGATGACTGGGTAACACATGCCGGGGTTAAGCAGGGTTTGATTGCCCTGAATGCTCCCGGGTTGTCAGAGGTGGATATGGGAACTGATAGGGAAGATACGTTTTACCCCAAACCTGAAATGAACCACGTGAGTGGCAGTCGGTCAGATAATGCATTATATGAGTGGACACAGGAGACGGACCATCTCTCATCGAAAGCATCTGGTCAAAGTAAACAAGTACTGGCAACAAACTGTGATCAGGTGCCAGATATAAATAGCTTGCCTGTGAAGCACTGCACTCATTCCCCCCTCGATGCTACTCCAGTGGAGGGGGGATTACCCGATAAACTAAACTTTACCAATAATAAAGATTCATACGAGATAGGAGGGGCATCCCAGCAGGCTCCCACCCCAGGCTGTGCTAGGTGTGATGTGACGGGAGTGGAAGGCCCAGGTACATTGGAAACTCCTGTGATTAATGTCTCCTCAGATAGGGCTAGCTCCCCCGGAGAATGTGACGGCATACACTTGGAATTATCTCAGGTTAAAGAAATTAAGTCTGAAGGGAGGGTAGATAGCAGAGGTGCCGTGTCAATAGCAGAAGTACTAGTAGGCTTGGAGGAAGCAGAACTCTCTTCAACTGAGGAATTCACAGGGTGCGATAAAAATGGAGAAGAGTTGGAACGGCAGTTTGATAAAAATGATAAAATCTCAATAAATAAACTGGTTCATATTTCTGGAGTCGCAGATAGACCAGGCAGAGGATGCTGCCCAGAGACAGCTGCCTTGGAGGCCCTGCACAGCGCCTGTGATTCATCCCGGGGCCAGGGAAGTTTGGATACTTTCAAAGCTGGAGATGAAACTCCCTTGGCCAGTGTAAAACCAGGAGGGGATGGTATGATGATCAGAGACATAAGATCAGCCAGTTCACGCAGACTGGAAAAAAATCTGCTCACAGGAGATGCCGACAGATCAAGTTTCAATTCAGGGGATCCAGTCTTGTGTAGAGAGGGACAGAACACTGGAGACCGGGCTGTAGACAGCAGACACACGCAGCAGACTACTGGAGACAACAGTCATGTGCAGCAGACTACTGTAGACACCCAGCGCACGCAGACAGATTGCAATGGATACCTACATGAGGTTTGTCAGGACAAGATTAATTACTCTCTCCCTAATGAAGATGAGGCTGTGTACATTCATGACTTGACTAATTTCGATGTTAACGATGAGGCCTGTGATACTATGAACCTGGAATCGGTGGATGTGACGAATGTCGGATCTCGGTGTCAAACCACTGGGGTTAGTGTACCCCACCCCGGAGACATACCCCAGGAAGATGCGAGAGATTTCATATCTGACAAACCTGACAAAACTGTTCATGGAGACCAGGTGACTAGACCATTAACCGAAGAAGATCGTGACTCATACCTAAATAACAACATGGACATGGAGGAATCTACCATTGTAGTGATGTCACCGGGTATCGTGAGGGTAGACAAAGTGGCACCGTGTGAAACTAGTGTTAAACCAACAGACAGCAGGCTTAAAAACACACCCAGTTTCCAGATTCATGTGAATTATAACAGTGCCAGTGTAGGAGGCAGGCCAAGCTCTACAGACGGGAATAAAACTGATAAGTGTTCAGACAAGAAACATGATCGCCAAGCAGTAGGTCGTATTCCAAGTGTGAGCCATGATAAGCTTTCAACACGAGTTCCTGAAAACAGACTTGTCATTGATCAGCGCAACTTGCATGCCGATGGCTATGATAATATGCCCATTCAGAGGAGGATTATTTTAAAATCTGACTCCGCAAGGTCTACACAGCCTTGTCATACACCAAAATTAGAAATAGAAGACATTGCAAGCCCTGTTTTAGTTAACCCTCCTCAAAACACTAAATTAAAGTTCGCTGTGACCAAGTTTGAAACCAGGAAAGACGGTGCAAATAAAGCTTCAAGCAGAATTCAAACCTATAGACCAGTGCACAAATCTGAATTGTTGAAACAAAGCTCAGTGAGAAAGAGTTTAGCGTCGAGGGCTCAACAAAAGGCCATCCCTGCCAGATTTCAGCAAGAATCTGCTTCTGTTAAGCTGAATAAGGTTAAAGAAAACACCAGTGTTTGCATAAAAAGTCTGTGTGCATCTGACAGTGATAAAATATCTCACAACTGCCACTCCTCGTCACCTGAGCCGCATGTTAGTTCCATCGAATTCGCATTGAAAAGTGACGACTCTTCTGATGACAGCATGACAGTGTCTGCTGCTAATGACAACATCCCAGCACTGGGTTCGTCATTGCCTGTACATGTGGAAACTTTGGACGATGGAAATGACAGCAATGTGGAGACTGGTGTGGAGGAGTGCCAGACTTTCTGTGAAGACAATGGGCCGACTGTCCGTGATAGCAGCTGTACAGTGGAGGAGGAGGCTATTCCTGTAACAGAAGTCAGTGTAACAGAAGCCAGTGTAACAGAAGCCAGTGTAACAGAAACCAGTGTAACGGAGAATGGACTCTTGGAGAATGAAGAGACCGTCAGTGGAATCCAGGAGGAAGGTGAAATGACTGTCGCCATCGCAAACTACACAGCAGATGACATTGCACAGGTGGAAAGCATCGTGGCAGACGACATAGCACAGGTGGAAAGCATCGCGGCAGACGACATAGCACAGGTAGAAAGCATTGTGGCAGACGACATAGCACAGGTAGAAAGCATCACGGCAGACGACATAGCACAGGTGGAAAGCATCACGGCAGACGACATAGCACAGGTGGAAAGCATCGCGGCAGACGACATAGCACAGGTAGAAAGCATCACGGCAGACGACATAGCACAGGTGGAAAGCGTCGCGGCAGACGACATAGCACAGGTAGAAAGCATTGTGGCAGACAACATAGCACAGGTGGAAAGCATCGAAGCAGACGATATTGCACAGGTGGAAAGCATCGCGGTACACAACATTGCACAAGAAGAAAACACGTCAGCTTATGTTGACAATATTATTCAAGGAGATAACAACTGTAGCGAAACCACTGTCCTGCCTACATGTGACCAGGTCACATGGGAAGATCGCAATGTGCAGAGAGAGGACAATCATTATCCCGTTATAGAAGTTGTCAAAAATGAAAATTCAACAAAACGTCCACCTCCGGCTGTTTCACCAAAACCAAAAGTATCGAGGTCAGCTGATGGTAGCATTGGTGTCAGTTGCCCAGATCCAGGTCTGAACAGGGCATCTGACTCTGAACACAGAGAACACCTGCTGATTGAGGATGGATTGTGTGGTGAATCTTGCACTATGGACAGGGAAGTAACAGAGCTGTGCTACTTAGGAAAGGGTAGCAGCGATTGTGAGAGTGTCACTAGTAACATTAATTCAGACAATATTGTCAACAACAGTGGACTTAACCTGACAATTGTTCCTGAACAAACAAAAGTGACTGTTGAGACTCCACCTGAAGAAATATCAGTAGAAGCATGCAGATCTGACAAGTCAACAGGGATATCATCACCTTCAGGTGAAGCGACGTCGAAGCAAGTACTGAAGAGATCAACAGCAACAACGTCACTTCTTCGTTGGAAAACAGTCAAAAGTAAATTATTGAGTAAACCAACACCAAAGGTCAGCATTCTGTCTTCTGCTTACAACAGTGTAGAGAAGACCATAGGAGAGTACGAGGAGAGCCTGGAGAAGATACACACTGACCTTGGGAAGACGGACAGCAAGCAGGTGGAGACATACCGAGTGTCCGAGATCAGGAGGTCTCTTAGTGAGCGCCTGGCAAGGTCGCCTGTCCCAGACACGCCCCCTGCCACACCCTCCCCCTCCCCAACCCGCAAATACAAATGGATAAGGGGTGAAGGAGGTATCTGGATGAAGAAGTTCCTGTCCGATGGTGAAAGTGGAAGTGAAGTCGAGGACTATAGCAAGGATGACCGGGATGACACCAGGATGCCAACGTTGAGCCGTCGCCGCAGGAACACCGACAGAGACTCGTCCTGCGACTCAGACTATAGACCCGGTCCGGAGACCAGCTGGAATCTGACAGACCGACATACTGACGATGACTTGGAAACTTCAACATCGGATACCGAGGACATGGACTTGAGCAAATGCTGGATAAAAATGGACAGGCATGCTAAAGCTGAAAGTGCCGCTAAAAGGAAACTGGAAATGGCTGGAGATGATGATTCAGTGTGTGAAGAGAAAGTGGACTTTGAGACCATTAGATCCCATTTTGAGAAAGCTGTGGAAGGAGGTTATGAACCAGCTCTGATGCGAAGCAGACGACAATCTAAAATCGAGGCAGATATTGACAACACAGCTTTCACTGATCGACATTCAAGTGAAAATGGCAAACGTGGCTTCTTAGAAAATGCTGATGTCAATATTGAACAAGAGAAGGACGCTAAGGTATCTCCTTCTCCATTCACTGAAACAGAAAAGCTAAAATTAATTCGAGATATTAACTCTCATGTTGAAAGATATCAAAACATGGATACTAATGAAGAAGAAGCTGACATTTTTGATAGAAATAATGATTCCACTGCTGAAATGGTGAATGGAAATCTCTCAGAGAAGCTTGGTGAGGACATGACAGCGGGTACAGATGATTCAGGGAGGTCGGGAGAAGCAGACGTGACATTAGTGGCCCCTTTGCCAGAAGTGGGTCACCTCAGTGCACAGGTCTCTGGGGTCTCCGAGTCTGTCAACAAGGAAATCCAGGAAGAGTGTCACCTCTCGCCTGCTGAGATAATCAGTAACCTTTGTGATAGTGATTATGACAACGTTAGCAACATGAGTGACGGTGTTTATGATAAACACATTAATATTGGTGAATGGGTTGACCATAGCGATGGTGATTATGATACTAATGGTAACATGGGTCACCACAGTAACAGTGATTATGATAAACACAGCAACATCAGTGACCATGGTGACAGTGATAACGATAAAATTAGCAATGTGTATTACCACGGTGACAGCGATTATGACAATGTGGATTCTTCGAACACTGGTCGTGGTCACGAAAACAGACAAGGTACCGATGAAAGCAGTGCTTCAGATCAAGAAGAACCTCCTGCTGGTGCTATCGGAGATGTGAGCCAATGTGCCACTGGAATGGAAGAAAACGTAGTCTGCGTTGACATTCAGGTTATCACTGACGCAGAGCCTGATGCAAGGCTGGAAGGTGGTAACCAAAACTTTGAAATTAAAACTGATAAATGTGCTCCCAACTTGTGCAATAAAGAGAGAGGTCTGCCTGCCGTGACAGCCGTGAGCAGAGAAGGAATACAGACTAACCACAATTTTATCTCGCTGCCAGAAGAGTTTAGAAACAGTGATAGCACAGATCTCTCTATTGCCAAAACTCGGGCAATTTCAGATTCTGAAACTTTTATGGAAACTGATCAAATAGCTGAAATGGAGGAAAGGGATATTTCTGTACATAGAGAGGAATATGACAAAATGGAGGAAACGGATATATCTGTATGTAGAGAGACTCATGTTGACATGGAGGAAACAGATATTTCTGTACACGCAGCTCCGGACCATGATGAAATAGAGGAAAACTTTAAACACATTGAGGCGTCTCCCATTCTGAGAAAAAAATGTGTGAGTTTAAATTCCATGCCAGATCAAGTTTCGCTGTCAGCAGAAAGCAGCTCTGAGAATCTGTCCCTAGAATCTGTCCCTATGTGTGTCGCTGTGAGAAGGAAAGACCTTAGTGGAGAAAACGTGGCACAGTCTGAGAGCGGTGACTTGCAGGAAGATGATGACGATGCTGATGACTTGGATACCACGGTGACGGATGACGACGATGCAAACTCTCTGTGTGAACTGGTCATCAGTGAGGACTTGGACCTAACTGTGGTGGGAGAGGACACTGTGGGAGGGGACACAGTGGATATCAGAGAGGACATTGATGAACAGTCCTCCACAACACCTGTTGCTGCAGCAGAATCCAACATGGCGCACTCACAGTGTCGTCCTCAGGTCCGAAGGTACTCGTATGCAGGAACGACGGTCAAGTCGTCATCTGTGCCAGTGTCACAGGAAGTGACAGAGAGTGGATACTGGAGGAAGGCATTCTGGGAGAAAGACTCGCATGAGGTGAGTTCATTTACATCTTCATTAGATAGTTACCATACCTTGGTTTATTTGAATATGATGGGGCATGGACTATGTGTCAATGTGTTGCAATTTTATTTTTATGGTTGCTATTTTTCTCCATCTCGGTATTGGTCGCACAGCAGATAGCAGATTAATCCAATGAGGATGTAGTGACAATTAAATGGGGAAATAATTCAGAATTATATTTTTACTTGGTTTATCTTCTGAAGTGAAACATTATGTTCATTACACATACTATTGTGTTGAAATTTGAGGCAATACTGCAATTTGATAAATACTTGTCAACAATACTGCACATAGTCAGAGACAAATGGCCAATACCTAAGGCATCCTGAGAACTAGTGAACATTTAGAATTTCATAGGCTTTTGAGATTTATATTTCCAGAACTAACTTCTACCATTACTTACAGCAGTGTTCCTTTGTCTACTGTTTGTTGATTAGCTTACCCTGCTGTCTGATGAACACAATTGATGACCTCTATTACAAGGGCCATGCTTAATTGTGTTACTTCTGAAACAGGTGTTTTTCACTGCAATAAATTCAAGAGACACAATCCCACTCAGGGATAAATTATGTCTACGTTGAAATATTTCCTCTGAAATTGGATGTATTTTAGTTGAAAGGACGTATATTTGGGTATGAAAGCCTGGCCTTAATTGGTGGATTGTATGGCTACAAATTGGCTGAAATGCAGCAAGGGTTCTGTTCAGTGCAGTAATGCTGGTAGTCACTCCTGGCATGTGGTGGTGTGTATACAGATACACAGATACACTGTACTATGTTCACCTGGGTACTGGGTACAAGGAGGAACTGGTAATCCTTTGTCATGTTGGTACGTACATACGTATCAGCTTACTGTGTTACCCTAGCTACATGTATGGCAATGAGTGCAAAGAAGTCACTCACGTTCTGTGGTCATACTGATGATACAGCGACAATGTTACTACTATCAGTGGTCATACTGATGATACAGCAATACTGTTACTAGTACTACTATTAGTGGTCACACTGATGATACAGCTATATTGTTACTAGTACTACTATCAGTGGTCATACCAATGATACAGCTAGTGTTACTACTATCAGTGGTCATACTGATGATACAGCTATATTGTTACTACTATCAGTCATCATACTGATGATACAACTATTGTCTTACTATGATCAGTTGTCATACCAATGATACAGCTAGTGTTACTACCGGTACTATCAGTGGTCATATTGATAATAAAGCTATAGTGTTACTACTATCAAGGGCCATAATGAAAACTGACATTAGAAATGGTAGAGCATTCATGACTACACTTTACATAGAGTCAATCAACAGTATTCTACATAGAGTGATCAACTTAACATGTAAATTCTGCATCATTCCCCATAGATCAGCATCATTCACCATAGATCAGCATCATTCACCATAGATCATTCACCATAGGTCAGCTTCATAAAACTATATCTGCAACATCATACCCACACCATTCATGTTGCAGATTCTATGTTTTATGAAGCTGATCGATGCTGAATGATGCTGATATATAGTGAATGATGCAGAATTTACATTTTCAGTTGCTATGACAATGTACATGATGTAGATTGATGCAGATTTCATGTAGAGTGTGGTTACAGTTTGGCTGTCAGTTTTCATTGGGGAGCCTGTCTGTGTTCACACAAGGTACATGGTACAGTACACATCGTACAGGATACATGGTACAGGACACATGGTACATGACACATGGTACAGGACACATGGTACATGACACATGGTATATGATACAGGATACATGGTACATGACACATGGTACATGATACAGGATACATGATACAGGATACATGGTACATGACACATGGTACAGTACACATGGTACATGATACATGGTACAGGATACATGGTACATGACACATGGTACATGATGCATGGCACATGGCACATAATACATGGTACATGACACATGGTACAGGATACATGGTACAGGGTACATGGTACAGGACACATGGTACAGGATACATGGTATAGGATACAGGATAGTCACTGACATTATGCTGGTGTGTGTGGACATTGTCCTACAGTTCAGGCAGGGTACAGGGTACAATCAAGTCACACATGGCCAGGATTGGATTCATAGCAATTTTAACAAGATAGATTCTATTTCTGGAGCAGATAAAGAGGGTGTATTAGATAACCTCTGTGTATAGAATTCATGTCAAGAATATTATTTCTATGCTTGTTGTAAATAATCCTCTTTATCGTGTTTGTTCAGTCAGTGGTGAATGTTTTGTATTAAACTAGTGCACTCTGTTGCAAGTCAGACAAGCAGATATTCTATCTGCACCAATGAGTGTGTGTTTACTTAATTAGCTGAGCTTTTGAAAGGCAAGATTCCTTACTTATCTATGCTGCATTTTGGCAGTAAACTGTTAAATCATGTCTTCAAGGAATATAATGCCTTCAGGTGTCTCTGTTGACTCGAGGTCACTTTTTGTATCCTATGCAGATCTTTAGCTTAAGCAGCACAGCACAGCAGTTTAGCAACATCTTTAAGTGTACAGTCATCAAAAGTATGAAAATGTTTTCCAATAAAAATTTCGTCGCAAATGGGTGAAAGATTCCCGCAGCGACGTTAAACTCCATATTCCAATAAAAATAGAAGAAAATGTTTTTTCCTAAGAATATCTTGAACCTGCATCAACTATATTGCTGTCTCTAATCCAATGATACAGATATAGCCGGTACACTGTAGTCTAGTGTTAGAGTTCTGAGATACATACAAATCTCACACTCTTCGGCCAGACAGATAAGCATACATGGCAATGACTGATTTGTATAAATATTTTGAGAAATACTTAAACTTGCACCCATTGCCTCGTTTCATGCTGAAGTTTGGAGTTTTAGATAAAACTGTCGGCGGAACAGCTACCAGGAATGTCCTTCCACTCACAGAGTTGAGTGCTTCCTAATCTCAGATAGGTTTTATGTGGAACTACCTACATCCCTTGTGGCTATGTGCTATGCACGCACTATTTTTTATGTTGCTGGATAAAACTGGTTAGCTTGAATCAGAATTGAAGTAAATTCTAATTTTGTAATGCCTTTTGCACATTCAAATGTACAGTATTCTTGATTATATGAAACTATTCCATGGTTCCCATTGTTCCAATACTGTGTTTAACTATGGTACCAGGCTAGACACGACATTACACTACACAACACTTTAACTATACAATATACCGCCTGTGGTTCCCATGGATACCATTGCTGCTTGTAGCTATATTGTTTGACTTAACTTACCACAACTATACAGTTAGCTGTTACCACGGTTACCAGTGCTGCGGGTATGTATTATGTGTTCCCTGTATGAAGTAGCTTACCACAGCTATACAGTTAGCTGTTACCATGGTTACCAGTGCTGCGGGTATGTATTATGTGTTCCCTGTATGAAGTAGCTTACCACAGCTATACAGTTAGCTGTTACCATGGTTACCAGTGCTGCGGGTATGTATTATGTGTTCCCTGTATGAAGTAGCTTACCACAGCTATACAGTTAGCTGTTAC
>JAUTBQ010149989.1:0-14176 GCA_032361185.1 Lepetodrilus ovalis | reverse complement strand
GATTGTTCTTTCAGAATATGTAATAACCCCGATAGTGACCATTTTTCCCTATGCAAGTATGATCTTGCCCCTTTAACGTTACATTAATAGGCCTATTGTAAAGAACTATTATACAGTAGATTTAGCTTCCTAGAATTACTTAGTCTGCCTAAATCTCAATCACAGTATTATTCTCAAATACTAACCTGATTTTAAAGGCATAATATTACATATATTTCAATTTTTGGGTGTGCAAATCAAAATTAAATAGTCTCAGATAGAAATTCGTTTGAGCAGTATCTAGGTCAACAAACTGTGATTGTATGCCTTAAAGGCATACTATCACAGATATGTATGGTCGTATTGGAATAGTTCTTAGCCACAACTGCAATGTATACATTCATTTGACATACTTAAAATCATGTTTGTAGTTCCAAAAACCTTTCCATCGCTGTATGGTAGATAAAATACCACTGCACCCCTACGATAATGTGAATCGAATGTTTTTTTACTAGCTGTATTCAATCTGTAGGCCCCTACGTTCGTTTTCCTCATCATATGCATACAAAGGGACATAACTCGACTACGCTTTCCTGGAATTCAAAGTGGTAGGACTCGATTTCTTGGAATTCCATCACAAATCAACTGATGCTTCGAAGACAAGATAATTAATTTAGTAGTCCGTCGCACTAATTATTATAAAATATGAAAATTATTGTAAATATCAAGTGTTGGGGAATAAGTATACCAGTAAATAACAACTTTTGAGTGTACAAATCAAACGTAAACAGTCTCAGACAGAAATTCGTTTGGCCATTATCTAGGGCAACCAGCCGTTATAGTATGTATGCCTTTAAATATCACAAAAGTGCGTGCTATTCATAATTAAACAATACAGGGTCTATGTCGTTTCACAACGCTCTCTTGTCCACTATTAGACCCAACCACTCTCGTAAGTGCATACTCTCCATGCATAAGAGATCGCTACGAGAGCGCTATATGGTCTCGTAGTATATATAAGTTTTTTTCTCTCATGATTGTCTGTATATTAAAGGTATATTAGTCCTGACTAATAATTATTATCAAATATGAAATTTATTATAAATATCAAGTGTTGGGGACTTAGTATACCAGTAAATAACAACTTTTGGGTGTACAAATCAAACGTAAATAGTCTCAGAGAGAAATTCGTTTGGCCATTATCTAGGCCAATCAGCCGTGATCGTATGCCATTAAAATATAATGCTAGTGTTTTTTGGACAGCTATCTGTAATGAGTTTCGCTGTGGAATGTGTCGGCGAACCTTCGTAGCATGCCTTTTATGTATAAATTAAATATATTTCTAAATATTAGCATGAATGAAATTGTCATATATTTCTATAATATTTTAGTGACGTTGAATAAAATATAACCTCCTTCAAGGATACAGTTTTGTACAGCCGGTTTAACCCTTTCCATGCTGGAGGCAACCATATATGCCATAAAGAGTAGTGTATATACTTAATCCAGCAGGGAGACAGAGTGTTAAGCTATGTTCAGCAAGACAACATAGTTCGAAATGTCCGTTACGTTTTGGTTATGTACATTTCAAGCGAGCAATATACAATGATTTTACCATACCTTAGCCATATTTGGTGGTATACGGCAGTGACTGAAGGCGAGTTCAAAGACCTAACGGAGTAGTATCGATTTTGATTACTTAAAATATACCCCAAGCACACACCAGTAGCATAAACACATGAAGATAAATTGCAAATCATAAAAAAATATCTAATCTAGCATGGTAGCTGGATATATGCTTTCAATTAATAGTACTACATGTATATTATCGTAACGTGATCATTACACACTGGTATTTGAAATAGAAATTACCAAGTCTTAGTATTGAATATACGCAATACCAGTATTGCTGTATTTCTGGTAACGAACTTTCTGTTGTCAGGTAACACATTTCTTTTTATACATTTGAGTTTATGTAGCCAAATTAAGAACACATACTACACGAACAAATACTACAGGAAACGTAATTTTGAAGATTACTACGAAAAAGAACGAGAGAAGATGAGAGAATTATGCTAAAACAAAACATAAATCACAGAAACATGATCATAATGAAGAGAGAAAGATAAATGCGGATCAGGTCATCAGTTATACTTACAAATAATGAACTAACACATTTTATCTAGCATCAGTTCAGTGGACATGTAGTCATAGCAATGTGAGTAAGTGCATTTTATTAAAAGTATGTCCGTTAAGGTATTTCAAACGTCAGTTGCAGAAAAGCTGGATGACAGATTTTTGTCTACGAATTTTCCTTTTCTTTGGCACTCGTTTATTATTATATATATATTTGTTTATATAGTAAATGTTTTATTTATGCGGTCTAGAGAGCTATTGATCACTCAGAATAATATTTTCAATCAGGTTAAACTTCAATTAGCCATATTTTAATATTATCTTTCTAAATATTGGTGACAAGTTATATATATATCAGTCAAAATATGTTTAACAAGTATATACTTGATAAGACACATTCATCAAAGTATTTTATTAATAGCGGGATGTATTAAATTACATATACAGTAGGATTGGTACGCATTTGACTATTTATTATATATGTATTATATCGTTTGTGAAATGTTCGTTACACTTTTAAATACATTATTGCTTGTACGTGGATAGCAATATTGTTGTTATGTTGTGTTTTTGAAACGTAGTATATGTTTATGCAATGGGTGAACACTAATACACCATGTTTTAGATTTGCAATATTGGGTTATGATAATTGAAGTTTGATTGGAAGTTGATTTCTCTTTTAGTATTTTACAGGCACAGTGTTCATAATAGGACTTACAAAGTTATCTCGGTCTACATCTTGTGAAAAAAACAACCAATAAATTGTCGTTGTTGTTCGGTCATTATTGGTCATTGCAGGCGCTTATAATGTGCTATAACATCTGCTTATGTTTTGGTAACACACACTTCTCTACAATAATTTATCGCTCTGACACCTTACTTGAAAATTGCTATAATATCGAAACAAAAATATTTAACATTGCACCCAGCTAGTTATGACATCTACATACATCATACCATTCAAATACTGTAGTTCGTTTGACATTGTTAGCTAACATTTTATGATTTACAGTATTTAGCGATTAAAACAAAAATATGACAGGCCATTTCCAGGCAGGCGTTGTGTGTGTGTGTAGTTAAATGCTTTGACAGTCGCCTTCCAGCATAGCTGATTTCGGCAGACTGGTCCCCCTTTGGGACGCATTTGTCTCACAGCATGGAGCTGGAAAGCGGTGAATGTTATTGTCTGCTTGTGCTAGGCTGGATTTCCACCAGTCGTTTTTAGAGTGCTAGCTCACTCTGGAATATTAATGTCGCAGTTAACAAGAATATCCCACAAAGTCACAGTAAGGTAACTCTGAGGGACCACCTGTTGATGTAAATTGTCCTTTATGCTGAGCGCCAAGCAGGGGGACATCAACTACCATTTTTGAAAACGTCTTTAGGTATGACGGAGTCGGTGTGCTGGGGTATAAGCGTATCAGTAAATAACAACTTTTGGGTAGATAAATCAAACGTAAGTAGACTCACGTCTCAGATAGACATTTATTCGTCCATTACTGTATTTAAGTCAACAATCTCCGATAGTATCCATTTAATATCGTATTTGAATGTTAATGAACATTTTACATAATATCTAAATGTGTTTACATTTTCATTTATACCTTGATAACATAATTATTTCAAGACATATTCGCCGATTTCAACAACTCCTCTCTCCCATTTCCGCCAGAATGGAAACGTTCCACAGGTCCGTGAGCATAATACTGCGAATCCCGTTCGATGGATTCGAATATGTCAGCGGGTATTATTTGAGATCAATGATGACTTATGAAGATGATCTAGTCGTGTATTTTCAGACGAAGCCCCTCGATTCCAATTCCCAAACCCAGAAGGGACGGAACTCCTTGAGATCGCGGAAACGGACGACACAGGGTTGCTAATATTGACAGTTATGGTGGAGGATCCGGAAAATGACAAGATTATCTTGAACTTACACGGAGAAAGCCAGAACTTCTTTGAATTAGTTGAAAACAGACTGTATAATATCGCTCCCTTGGACTTTGAAACCAAATCAATACACGACGTCACGATCAGGTAATGGACGTATACATTCGATGACTGGTCTGTCGTCAAATCTTGATTGATAAAGTCAACTCTGACAAACATATTTACTATGTGGACGGAGGAATTTAACAACCTTTTTGTTTGACACACTACTTTGATTAAATAGAGCCCTGTCCTCAAGTCTGACACATTTTCCTCCTACTTTCAACCAATCTATGACTTTAACTTTTCTCATCATATATACTTCTCAAAATACTCAGTATGTCAAACAAAATTCGATAGAGTAGATCATCCGTTTGTCAAACTAAACGTTTTTGAAAGTGGTGATGGACAAGTAAAATTTGAAACGAATTTGACAATGTTGACGAACCTTATGCAAAGTATACATTCACTTAACATACATACAAACAAACATGTTTATACTTCACTGCTGTATGGTAGACACAATTCCACTGGAACAACCCCAGATATAGAATTTTACTTGAATCGCCAGTATAAATTTCCGGTAACAAACTAAATATTGTCGTAATAAATTCACTAATATTACAAATAAATGCAATAAGTGAATATAACTCCAAGTGGTACTACTCAGTGTAAAAGGGAAACATAAACTTGCAATTTTTTGTTTTCATTTAGCGAATCGGTGAAAAGTTTTGTATTATTATTATCGATAAATAAATACATTAATAAGATAATATTGAAAGCCACTGTGACATGAAGAACATGAAGTTTGTTGCCCAATATACTAATGTAGACAAATCAAATGTACTTACCTTCAAATAAACATACATTTGACCATAAAATATGTCAACAAATCGTGAATGTATGCATTGAAGGCCGGTTTGCCGTCAAATTTGATGGTTTGAACATTTAGTTTGTAAAAGTCGTGTTTTTCAAATAAAATGTGTTAACATTTGATTGTGTGGACTAGCCTTAATATGAACATGACAAGTAGTTACCGGTATAATAAATAAAAGTTCGTCGAATTTTCTAACAAAGTGACAGTATCGTGGAACATTACTAGATGATATTCAACACACAAAATAATAAATTGGGAATGTAATAAAAACATTGCAGTGCCAGCGACAAGGAAAGCATCGTACCAACATCGGTAAGAATCCAGCTACTCGACATCAAAGATGAACACCCGGAAGTGAGCGTTACGCATGTCAGTCTAGCCGAGGAGCTGGCGATCGGAACGGTGGTGTACGGGGGATTTGCTGTGATCGACAAAGACAAGGGTGACGTACATACTCTCACGCTAACAGGTAAAACATACCCAGTGTACAGTAAAACATATCCAGTGCACACTAAGACATATCCAGTGCACAGTAAAACATATCCAGTGCACAATAAAACATACTGTATAGTCTGGCAGGTAATGCTGGATACCCCTGTTTGGTACCTTTACTCAAAAGCTATTTTATGTAGGTCACACACATATTTTACATTGTTTTGTTAGACAATGCTAGTATCCTGGCAAATCCAAGTTTACAACATGGTAGATCGCCGAATAAAAATTATGTCTAGACTATTTAACTTATTACTTACCTTCACAATTTTGCTGAATATGCGGAGGGGTTCCGTTCTTTCATGTAACAGCGATTTACATATTAAAACACCAATGATAATTGATCATAATATTATGAGAGTCATCAATCAATAATAATGGTTATCTCAAAAGAAATTTGAGGAATGGGAAAAGTGTATATTGACCCATATCTAGGTCATGATCATAAAATAGAACATGTTTCAATATACGAGTTGACATACCGCTTTTATCAATTTTCACTATAGTAATACTAGTAAATCAACAAAGTGTAGAATTAGAAATATTCCATCGAAAGAGTCACATTTAAATTTCGATGTATCCACGTTTTAATACCTTCCCCGGGCACACGAATATTCTGTATTGCACGAACTGTTATCCCTCTTCATGACGACACCTTTAGAGGGTGTTATAATGCGTGACAATTCTGCTTCATACATGTATACTTGAATACGTATATAGTACATGTACACAGTCTGCGTGGCGCATTCCTGGAGCACATTTTGGAATGTCTGTAAAACAAAGACGATTCAACCCACGGACTGAGACTCGGTGGAAACGTCGTCTACGGACTCTAGTTAGTGTGCACTAAATATGGTGTTGTTACCCAATGAATTGTGAACTTTATTGACATTATCATGGGTGGCATTTGTTTTTGGTCACTCTGTAGCTGACATAGTTTGGACATGGTAGGTTATGGACATGTAGCTGGTAGGTTATGGACATGTAGCTGGCATGATATGGGTATATGGTCAGGCTGACAAGTTATAGTAATGCCATGGGCAGGGCATCCATATGCACAGACTATTGTCATGTTCTGTAATTATGACATGGTACTGATATTAGTGACGCGATGTTTAAATGCCGTCATGGATTTTCTACTGACAGGTTATGCACTTACCCCGATTTACCGGCATTGTACTGGCAACGCAACTGTCCGGATAAATGGAGGGCGACTGTATATAATATTAGGGACTAAAATAAGCTACTGGCATGCTAGAGATAGGATGATTAATTGTTATCATGACATGAATAATTACTCGACATTGTATTGTATTACTGTATAGTATATGCTAGGTACGGATGCCGACTTTTTCGACATTGTGGGCAATGACAGCCTCAGGATAAAACGCCGGATCGACTACGAAAGCGGGAAGCATGTGTTCGGCGACCTGAAGCTAACGGTGAAGAGTCCGGGCAGTCCGGACACAAACGCACTTCTCAAAATCTCCATCATCGATGTCAACGACAACTCTCCGATCTTCTCCAGACACGGGTATGATGCCGAGATAAGAGAGGGCTCGCCGCCAGGTACGACTAACCGCCGCTCATCAGGGGCAACATCTACATTTGGGTCAGATAAGGAATTCAGACTAACACTGGACTGTGGTACTAGCTCAATAGGCTACCCCGCTGCAGTTAGCGCATTAATGTTATACTCCACTGTAGCGCATTATACTGCTATATATTATACCAATCAGGGTATCATTTCAAGAAGCTCACTTATCTCCTAAGAGACCATAACGCTCTCGTAGTAGTGTATTAACTATCGGCTAAGAGAGCGCTACCAGTATCTTAGTGGATAAGAGAGCTACGTGATAGGATACCCAGTCATTGATTTATTCATTTACGCACTTTATGCAGAGCGCCAGGCAGGGGAACAACAAGTAGCACATTTTAGCAAAAAAACATAGACATCTAATAATATTCCAGATACTCTGGTGACCAATATCGAATGCAGCGACGCAGACAGCGGTGCCAATGGAAACGTAAACATCGTTATATCTAACAATGCCGATGTTCCGATGTTCACCTTTGACCCTGAGGCCATGGAGATTAAGGTTAATGGTAGTAAACTGGACTACGAACAGCTGGCGTCTCAGAAATACAGATATATTCTAAAGCTGGTGGCCACCGATAGTCCGAAAACAGGAACGGCGAATACTGCCCGAGCGTCGGTTGTTGTCTGGGTAGTTATCCAATCACTGCCTTTGTTTCACACTCCGCGAAGTATATTTAACCAATCACTGCCTCTCACATCACATTTGATATATCACTGGCACCTCACTTTCCGTCAGTCACATTTATGCAATTACTGCCGCTGTTTTACTCTCCGTGGAGTAACTTCTTCTTCTTCTTCTAATTCTCCTTCTTGTTTTTCTTCTTCTTCTCATCATCCCTCTTCTTCCTTTTCTTCTTCTTCTTCTTCTTCTTCTCATTCTTCTTCTTCTTCTTGTCCTCATTCTTCTTCTTTTTCTTCTTCTTCTTCTACAATTCTACAAACTGCCTGGAAGCACCCATATATACACGTACAGTTGTAACACAATGATGACATCTTTATATATTGACCAATGTATTATGTACAACATGCAATAGGTGCCCAAATACTAGTACACCGTATATGATGTTTTCAATTCTATTTTATTTGAATTAAGATGCGTATTACATATGATTTATATTTATTAATAGGTACTACCCAGAAACGAATTTGATCCGGCATGGAAGTCTCCAAATCTATCCAATTCCGGACAGTTCCCTGAGAAGACGATGTCTGAGAATGAAGCGCCCGGAAGTGCCCTGTGGACGTTTGAAGCAGAGGACCACGACCTTGGCCCAGACGAAATTAAATACAGCATTGTATCGGCAGTTTCAGGTATGTGGATAACCGAGAGAACGCCCTCACGGCGTTTGGCGTGTTCACAATTGTATACTAAATAAAACTAGCGAGGACTATTTAAATGAACACCACTATAGTAACTGCATTGCTCAACGCCATTTACATTATATCTATGTTCTGAACACAACTCGGTTCAAAACTCTTGAATGTTAACATTATTAATGGACAATCAGCGTTGGGCTATCACTTCATGCATTGAGAGTTATTTCCCTTAAGATTTATAATAAAAATTCCAGAAACGATTCAACATTTGCATACCACAAGTGTCTCAGCCTCGCTCTGTCTTGTATTCTCTCTCTCTCCCCTCTCTATCCCCTCTCTCTTTCTCTCGCTCTCGCTCTCGCTCCCCCTCTCTTTCTCACTTCCCCTCCCCTCTCCCCTCCCTCTCTTTTTCGCTCACTCTCTCTTTCTTTGACTCTCGCTCCTTCTTTCTCTCTGCGTCTGTCTTTACATTTCTTTCTCTCCCTCTGTGTGTATGTCCTGAAACGTTACTTTTCTTCTTTATATGAAACCAAAGTGAATGCATTACTTTCTCCATCCAGACACAGGGAAAAGCACGATGGATACATTTTCTATTGACATATCTACCGGAGTTCTCAAACTGAGGAACTACCTGGACTACGATGTTCAGACAGGCGGAACCCATTCCCACGAGGTCAAGGTCATGGCTAACGACTCCGGCAATCTAGGCAAATCTATCACCGGGTCCATGACGTTTAAACTGACCAATTATAATGACAACTCCCCTCGATTTGACCGGTCACTGTACTCGTATAACGTGTCATGCGACATAGACGAGGGAGGGGTCATTGGTGTAATTGCGGCCACCGACCTAGACGGAGACGATGTAAAGTATTCCCTCAATGACAAACCCGAGTACATTAAGCTGAAACCATCAACGGGCGTTATTACTTTCCTCTACTCTCCAGCGCAGCTAGGGCGGAGGTCTGTCAACTCTGACGTCATGATCGTCACAGCTTCCGATGGGCAGATTCCAGAGCTAAGGGACCAGGCAGTTGTTTACCTTTACTTCGCTGACTGCAACCGGCCTTTGGTCAAAACAACAACAGTTAAAGGTAACTCCTGTCATATCGTGCGAGATCCACGGAATATGTTAATGTTGTCAGTGTTTAAGGTCTGAGTCCAACTTAGTTGATCGAACAAACACATAACGTTATACAACGTTATTACAATGTAGTGTTAATGATATTAACATTCACACAGCGTTGTAACTTTCACACAACGTTGTCATAACGTTGGACGAAGTTACGTGTTTGCTTGCAATATTGACATAGACCACGGACGACTAATTCACTTTGCTTTATAGTACCCGTGGGGGTCTTCGCTATTTAAAGGTGGATTCACACTACAGCGTTTGGGCCAGCGTCGGGTTCCGCTGGCAAAAGTTGATGGAAGTTGGTATTAGTTGGCGAACGCTTGCGTACGTGGTATTCGCTGAACACATTCAACATGCTGAAAATTTGCAGACGTTTAGAAATAAACGTTGGTGATAGTTGTACTCCGTTTGTGAAAGTACCTTCGCGCAGGGTTAAGCTAGCCTAAGTCGGCCTAAGTTGTGCTCGGTTGACGAACGTCATCGTACGCCAGTCCAAATTTGGGTATATACAGCGAAATTTTGGTCGGTCACAATTTCCCCACATATGGAGGACATGGAGAGGCTGAGGAGTGACTATAAACTTGAAGTCTTGAGACAAGACCACCTTTCCATTCGAGTGCAAACGTCGCCAAACGTTGATCTACGCCGAGTATTCGTTCGCCTAAAAAATATTATGTTGGCCTAAGTCGCCGACTGCTGCACATACGCTAGGTCCAAGTTGGCAAAATTTAGTGCAACGTTGGCAAGGGCTGCTAAACGCTCGCAAACGTTCGTAATAGTTTGGGTGTGCTGGACTCAAAACGTTCGTAGTGTGGATCAAAATATTCCTTCTCGAGAACGTAATTTCGCCGACGTTTGGGCTAATTTCTCTGACTTTCCAAACGCTGGCTTACGCTGGCCCAAACGTTATAGTCTGAATCCACCTTTAGTCGTGGAAGGTGTGTCAGCGTATACCGACGTTGATTGGCTGACATTTGTTTTACTGATTTGTTTTATTTCTTCTCATTGTTAGCGAGGTTCTATGCTGGGTATCCTTTCACGAAGCTAAGAGAGTGGTAGAGCTCGCTTTGCCGATAGCTAATACACTGCTAAAAGAGCGCTACCAGTCTCTTAGTAGATAAGAGAGCTTCGTGAAAGGTTACGCTGATCTGGAATACGGTTAGAGAAGAAAATATCACTGACTAAATCGTCTCGCATATCGTCCAAGAGCTTATGAAAAGCAAAGTAGAATAGTACACTATCTGTGCTCTAACATTGCATCCCGTATAAGATAAAGATAGCATCTATAGAACAACAAAACACCATATGTGTTTTGGTAACTGACGTAGCATTCATCTACGTAAAGTTAGGCGTATCTAAATGTAGAGCATACGCCATTATTTCTAATAAAATGGAACCAAGTTTAGGATTATTACCCGTTGTATACTCCCCAGGAAGTTAAATAGGATCACATTGATCCATTGATATAAATATATCGCTATGAGTATGCTTTCGAACATGGATTTGGCGAAATATAACTGCATATTATTACAAGTAGCCTAAATCATATACCATGTTGTCCGTAATTGATTAGGCTTAGTTAACATTTACTTTGGTCACACATACAGTCACAACGTCAACGGCGACAACAACGACGACAGCAGTGGGCGGAGGGTCTTCAAGACAGATTTCGCCGGCGACTGTCACTTCCGTTTCCGGCTTGGTTGCAGGCGTGGTCATATGTGTGATTCTAGGACTGGCACTAGTAGTTGCAGTGCTCAACAATGTCAGGATAGCAAAGTAAGTGATAAGCGTCGTGACGAAATAATTACCATCTTTACATTTTATTAATTATTTATTCCAGACGGTAGGGGAAGGGTAGTAGAGCAATAGTAGAACGTTTCGACTTCGGTGCCAAAGGCCCCGGGTTCAAATCTCGTCCCAGGAACCCGGCATCTATATTCACCGATATATGGAGTTACCTTTTTTTACGCGATATTGATAGGATGCGCTGTCTGTACCGTGGAAATACAGTTACCACCTTCGGTCTGTCAGTACCAGCCGGTGCTCGCAGGTTTACTGCAACATTCAGCGCTATGGACGTTGCGGGTTCCGTGATATGTTAACAAATCTTGAAAGCGGCATTAACATTAAAAATAATTTTTAAAAAAATCAACAACAAAAATCGAGGTGGTCATATTAATAAATGCACAATCATGTGATTATTCATGAAACAGTTATCCTAAACAGTTATAGGATCTAAGGTCTCATAAGCATGCTGGTTTCAGATGTATCTGGATGCCTTAGCAAAATAGTTCATCAGTAATATTATATATGAACACCTGGGTATGCTTTCACAAAGTTATTGTATCCGCTAAGTTTGCAGTGCATTAGCTAAGAGAGCGCTGACTATGTCCTCTTAGTGGATAAGAGAGCTTCGTGAATGGATACCCAGGTCTGTTGTAAATCAAATAATGCCAACATATAGCAGAGGCAGATGACCTATGTAGTTCTTCACCGGTTTGTACCTATTGAATTACGTTCTTCTTATTCACTAATAATTACACAGGCATGATTGATATTTATTTCTGACAGATCCCGGCAAGCTGAAAGAAGTGATGAAAAAGGTATACTTTATTTAATAACATATAACATGTATTAGCACTAACAATTCAATTTGCAATAAGCAATATCGTATGTTTTCTTCTTCTTATTTTTATTATTATTACTAAATTTTATGTTGTTATTATTACTATTTAGATACAACTATGATATTTCACCGACAATATTGATATTTTCCTATCTAAAAATTAGAAATACGTTTCCCTTCCTACTCATATACTCGTAATTGTTGAGCGTAATCATGACGTAAACGATATATACATATGAAATATTCCATCTCAGATTGTCAACACGGACCGCCTTATAGAGAGGAAGATGTGGGCGAGAAAGGACAATTAGAGAAATCCGTAAGTTCACTTCTTGCTCGTAGTTTTCTTTTTATTTAACAGGATTTATCATTCATGATCATGTGATTGCGTACCCATAAAAAATTATAACATGAAAATTAAGCGAGTACATCTCTCCATGACAGCTAAAAACGTTAGGTGTCCTGTTCCACGATTCTAACAAACTTATATCAGGATCCTGGCAGGACATTTACACCTCGGATGTCCTGCCAGAATCCTGATGGGATTTTGTTAGGATCCTGGAACAGGAAACATAACAATTTTCGCTGTACAGCATCTAATTCTTATTCACTTTAGTTTAGCACCTGGGTATCCTTTTACAAAGCTCTCTTATCCACTAAGAGACCTCAGCGCTCTATGTGCAGTGCATTAGCTATCGGCAAAGAGAGCGCTATGTTCTCTTAGTGAATAAGAGAACTTCGTTAAATGATACCCCGATGGATAACGAGTAGCCCTGGGAATCATATATTGTTGATAGATGTGAATTTCCCCGTCGCTATATTAAATATGATTGGAATGATTGAACAAATGTAGTAAATTCGCATTATTTATACAGGAGTCGACGGACGAGAATGACACAGAGGCAACACATGTTGACATGGGAAGTATTGGGCTTGACCATGAGGCATCTACCTTTAACCCCGATAACTCTCACCTTGCCAACCTTAACCTTGACTCAGAGAACCTTGATCTTGCGAGGTCTGACATTGACCTGGAGAATACTGACCTTGACCTGGAGAATCCTGACCGGGAGAATCTTGATGTTGACACTGACATGGACAATCCTGACCATGACATGGAAAATCCTGACCATGACAGTGACCTTAGGAATTTGGACAACGACCTTGAGAATCCCGACTTTGACCGTGACATGCAGAATCCTGACTTTGACCTGGATACCTCTAACGGTAATCCCGATACCAGTAGCCTTCAAATGGCCACTTCTCTTCTTGACACTGACACACTGACCGTGGATCCAGGTAATCCTGATAGCATTAGTCAGGAGGCCCCTCACCTTGACTCGGACAACGCAGATTTCGGCAATGAAAGTCTCCACGTTGAACCGGACTCCACTCAGCCGCTCACAGAAACCACTGGCCCAGAAGCAGCTGACCTGGACTCGGAGACCATGACGCTCGATGGCGGACTGCCTCAAATTGATGCGAATGCAGACAGTCGTCCTGCTGAACCAGAGGTTTCCCAAGATATGCGCGATAACGTTGTTCTTGAGAACAATGACCTTGACCCGGAGAACTCTAACTAACCGGAAGTGACCGAAGAGGACGATTTTATGCATTGAATTTGACATGTTACATTTGCTTTTAACTGTACAATTTGCATACTTATATAACAAGACAGTTATAATCAACGCGTTCGACGAGTGTTATTCACACAAATATTTGTTTAAAATACTGAGCTTGCTTGCAATCTTATCATGGTTGTTTTATTTATATATAGATATAGAGCTTCGGCTATTTTTATTTTTTTTTAAACGATATATTTATTTGGAAAAACTTCCGGGATTCACGAACGGCTATTGAGGTTTTCTCTATCACCATAAACAAATCCTTGTATACCAGAGGCGAATGTTTTATTCATTTATTTTTACTGAGGCCTTTATACAATGTTCATGTTTTGTTTTATGTTCACTTGGCATACACACAACGTTGTATCTGCTATTGATTTGATTTAAAGGCATACAATCACAGATTTTTATGAGCACGTAGCACTATATTTGAGTAATAAATGTAAACTACATTCAT
>JAUTBQ010149978.1:0-14177 GCA_032361185.1 Lepetodrilus ovalis | reverse complement strand
TTTCTATTCAGTTTTAAATGGAGAGGCAAAATCAGTATTTTTCTCGCCGGATCGGTAGAACCTTTCCGGGTCCACCACTAAAAGTGGTGGCTTAATATCAGAGTTACAGCCACAATTGCCGGTAATTTTTTTCTCGTTCTCAATCATGCATTTAAGGGACGAGAAAAAACTTAGAGAATTTATCGAAAACAGTCTTAAAGCAAAATTCTATTTTAAAATTTTTGGCGCAGAAAAAACCATCACTCTAATTAAAAAGCTTTTTTTACCACTAGGTATATTGGGTTCATCTGGTTTACTCGGTGTGGGGTTGTGTGTGGGGGATATTAAACTTGGTTCCAGCATATGCATAGCCGGTAAGGATAGGATAAGGACCAAATGCTACAATTTTTGGAAGCATTTTTGGTTGACAGTCAAATTGCCATTGAGTATTAATATTTCTAGTTCACTATGCTGACAAATTTTGATAGCTAACTTTGAAATCGCCACATGCCAGGAACGATTACATGAATAAAATATTAAATCTTATTTCTATACTCTTCAGCATTTTGTTTTTTACTGTTTGTGCTCACGCGCAAATAAATATTTCCACTTGTCAGACAATTTCCAGCGAGGGCACATATATACTTCAAAATGATGTATCCAGTATCGGTACCTGTTTTCTTATTGCTTCTGACAATGTCACTTTGAACCTTAATGGTCACACTATCAGGTATGCTGACAGAACAAGCGAACCGATTATTCCTAATGCCGGGTTTGAATATGGCTCTGGGTCCCAGGCCGAAAACTGGAATCTGGAAAACGCCCCTGATGCCTCTCGTACGAACCTGCTGCCTCAAATTAGAGATAAATGGGTAAGAGATGAAGTACAGAACTATGCAATGAAATTTTCATCTCCCATGGGAGAGCAGTATATCTATTCTGACCCTGTTCCGAATATTCAGGCAGGTACCATTCATATTTTATCAACCCTTCTTCACAGACATAAGGACGTTGCAAATATTGTTAAGGCCTGGGTCATATCTAATAGTGGAGAAGAGCTTTGTGGGACATCCTGGCACACGGATCCAAATATAGCCGACAGATCGAATTTTTGGTCGGGAAATGATTGTGCCTTTAATCCTCAGGTTTCAGATCTTCCAATCCGAATTAAAATTGGGGTAAAACAAGGATTCTCAGGGAATGTTTATTTTGACGCCATTGAAATCAAACCGGGCAACGACTATATCTACGAGAATACTAATGTAGGTATTAGTCAGATGGTCGGTATTCGTGCGGGTAGTGATAATCAACCTCCAAAAGATTATATTAGAGTTACAAATGGTAATATTATTCAAGGAAATGGGAAGGCTTATTTTACTCGCGCTATATTTCTAACTGGCAGACATATTGAAGTAGACAATGTAAAAATTACAGCATATGGACCGGATTCATCGGGGATTTATCTTGGATATCCAAATGATTTTAATGTCCACGATAATGAAATAACGTTAAATGGTGAAAGAACTCATTTTTCACATGCTGCATTCAGTGGAGCCATACAGGTGACTGGTTATGGAGGGGAAAACTATCAGAATCTTATCTATAACAACATAGTCCATAGATCTCCCGGACTTGGTATTAAATGCTCACGTAGGCGTACTGATATTTACAACAACAGGATTAACATTGAGGCCAGTTCCATTCACAGTTATGGAATTTATCCCAATAGGGATTCCAGGGTTTTTCGAAATATAATCCGAAACAACTATGGAAGCGGCATATTTCTTCAAGGTCTTGATAATGGTTCCGGTACGTCTGCTGATGTTACAAATACTGAAGTTTTTAATAATTATGTAGAAGTCAGAGACTGCCCTCACGAAGATTTTGAATGGACAGGAAAAGCCCTTTGGACAAGATATAGGGTCGGTAATTTGAATATTCATGACAATACGTTTATCGGTTATGCGGGCGTTAACTATCCATTAAGTGGTCTTAACTCGGCGATGTCGACTGTGCGACTGGGAGGAAATGATGATTCACGAGGACCGATTTATTTTAAAAACAATGTTGTTGAAGCCTATACTAATGACACGGATGTAACCTATTTCCATGATGGAGAGCCGAACATTGAACCAACTTACGCCGTCGCATTAGGTATGAATGTCGATAGTGTTACGGGTATTACTAAGTATATAGAAAATAATACACTTAAAAGCAATCATATAGTTTTGCTTTTTGGAGGTGATTATGCTCCCGGAAACAAGGCTAAACTGAAAGACAATATTTTTGAAAAAGCGTCTGCTCCGGGATTTCCCATAACTGATAATTTTTCGACAATTCTTATTGGAAGGAATAAATCAGTAGAAAACGAAATAATTGATTCTCTTGGCCAAGCCGGCGCAGATGTTCATGATATCGATTTGGATGCTAATTATAATGATGTTGAATTAGATTTAAAATTTACTCTTGTAACCCTGCTGAAGGGGTCAGATGGGAGGTGTATTCAGGGCGTAACGGTTACCATAAGCAATTCATCACCGTATTTTTCAGCGGTGACAGAAACCAGTGGAAACGGGGGTGCTGTCATATCTATTCTTTTGGATCGAAGAGTCAGAAACCAAAACCAGGTGCCAAATGATGTAACGCTACCGGAGTATACTGTAAGGGCTACTTATAACGGTCGAATAAAAACTACCTCTGTAACTATGGATACGAGAAAAGAAATATCCATTCTTTTTGATGACCTTAATGGCAATGTTGATTGCGATGCCGGCCCTGATTGGAATCCTGGTGGCAGTGGTTTCGGAGGTGACCCAGGAAACGAGAATACGCCCCCTAGTGCGCCGACTAACCTGCGTATCTTATGAAAGATATTAATTTTTACGAATCAAGACAGTGACATGGCGATTGAAGGATAGGTGTTGAAAAATCAATAAAAGGCGTCTAAAAACATCGGTATTTCCGCCTTAATCGTTCAATTTTCAGGCAAAATTCGGTCGATTAAGGAAATTAGAGCGGTTAATTCCAGAAAAATGTATTTCCACAATCTGATTCGTCTACTTTTCCATAGGATACCTGCCCTTCTCGAAGTTCAAACGTATCATCAGCTCCAACTATCTTTCTATCGCTTGCTCTAAATCCGAGAAAATTTTTTTATCTTTTCTACAAACGTTTTGCTACCAACCGTTCTTATTCTGGGTTCCAAAATACGGAACAGGGGCTGTGCTTAAAAGATTGTTTAGGGCATGTTTGCCTTGATCCAGAGGGGCGACTGGGCGGGTTGGAATGATAAAAGAACCCTATCCAAAAAAAAAGAAATAACGGGTGTAAGCTGAAATCGGTGAAATATCCTGATAGGGCGATAGACCGAATAACAAGCGAAAAAAAGTAGCTTTTTCTAAGGGAGAGGTGTTTTTTTACTTGACAGGCCCTTTAATGGGCGACCCCGTTTTATAGCGAATCAATAGCTCAGCAAAAAGCGATTTAAAAAATTATCAAACCGAGTTGTATCCTTTTTCTGTATTGCAAACTTATATTTTCGAACAAAATCATAAACGCGACGGCCAGTCCATCGATCAAGAGTTGTATTAATGAATTGATCATTCTGCGATTGGAGTATGTCATCTAAGTGTTTTTTTATTTCATTAGGGTTTTTATCCAAAAAATGAGTATTTTTTTCAATTTCTGCATTTATAATGCGAATTGAGAACTGTTGATCTAGTAAAAAAAGGAAATTATATAATACATTTGAAAAATTGACATTATCTAAAAGTTTCTTGTTGAAACCAAAATTAAAATTTCCATTTGGTGTTAAATGTGACCAATCTCTAAGTGTTACTGTCTTGTGTATATTAATGTTTTGTTGCGTAAAGATACCGACTATCTTGGCTTTATTTGTCTTCTGATTTCTCAGTTTTTTATAATTATATTCAGATGAATTCTCTTTAGCAAAGTCACATTTTTCAAGGCTACTAAGAATATCATTTAATGTAAGTTGATCCTTTCTAAGTATGGCTTCATTAATTGAATTTCCCTGGATAATATTATCTAAGAATAATATATTTAGTGCAGAGGTGATTGACCCTGCTAGACAAAGGTTAACAAAACAACCTGAATCTATTATTTTATTTCTAATTTTTATGATATGATTTATTGAATGCCGAGACTCTATCATGTTTTGGGAATGGCGAATTTCCCTTAGGAATCCATAAATGTTTGTACTCATTTTTTGGAGATAGTTGTCTACTTCAGAGGCGTTATCTCCTTCAAAATCACTTTTGGTTATCGCTAAAAAAGTAATCTCATCAACGGATTTCTCAGTGAAAAGAGTCTCCATTAATTCTTTTGTATTAAGCTGTGTTTTATTGCCGTCCTCCCCCACAAATAAACTATCTGCGTATACTAAATTTTGACAACAAATAATTATAATACAGATTGTGAGTAATCTAAAATATAAATTTTTCATGGAACCTCTTTAAAAATGTTTATAAAATCAGTTGAAACTCCTGTGGACCGGTAGCACTTCCACCTCAAGACCCGCCTCCATATGCATTGAAGGCAAATAGTAAAATAGCTATTATCGCATGTATTAACAGATAACATTTTTCATGTTTGTTCCTTTTTCTTTTTCCTCAATTGTTAGATCAGTATAAATAGTTGATCCATTGATTGTGCCTGTTGTAATTTTTTATTTGGTTCTACCCTTGCAGATATTTCCTCGCCGAACGAGTGTGTAGAAAAACCATAGTTTTAGACGACAACTTATTTCATCCGGAAAAGGACCCCGGTAATCGCCATCATTTATTTTTCAATTTCGGATTAAAGCGGATATTTCCTGATGAAATCGGCTAAACCACCCTCAATCCGCTATAGTTTATCGCTATTTGTCCTGCTACGCAACCCCATCCCCATACCGGTATGTCTTTTTCAGATTGTGGATGATACAAAACAGCTTCCACTGGGTATCCACCTTGGGTTTGGTTCCCAGTGTAAAATAATCCAAACCGATAATCGGTCGAATGTGGGCAAGGCGACATCGCTTATAAAAATCCGTCTCAATCCATTTGTTCATAATTTTATAGTAATTATATGTATAGCTGCGATTATTGAAGGTCTTGAATGTAGACCGCACACAACCAGTTAGCGGTCTGCTTCAGCTATTCGGATAGGAAAGATTTGAATTGCCACTCGAAAAACGGCAGGGACAGTGACATCAGCGAAGCGATACAAAGAAACCACAAAATCTGGTTCACTACAGCCGAAGACTGTTTTATATGAGCACTCTGAGAAGAAAAAATCGACCGTTAGATCAATTCTGACAGCCGTTTCAGGGAATAGATCCCGGAAAGGCCGTTGATCGGCTTGGGGATTTTTTCATTTTTTGACATAAACAGATGCTTGAAGCGATGATAATGGCTGGATACGAATTCTTTGGACCCGATAATCCCGGAATCGGTAAAATAGCGGGTGCGGTATCGCATCCGGCTGGCTCTGGACAGTTTGAACCCTTTTTTCTGTTCTCTGTACAGTACCCGGGGATCGATCACCCGGCTTTTTCCCTTGTCAGGCCGGTTAATGGAACCGACGTTATAGAGGTATCGCCGATATCGCCTGACCCGTTCTTTTTCACCGGATACGTTAAATTCCTTTAATCCGAAATCCGTGGACAGAAATCCGTTTTTATTATCCGTCTGGATGTGATAACCGATTGAACTCCATCGGTATTCCTCCGGCCGTTTCACCAGCCCGGCACGGAGGGGATTCAAATCAATATACGCCAGACAGTTCACCAGGGTTTCGCCCCGGTCAACGATGACACTCTTGAATCGCTCCCCCCAGAAATATCCCCGCCGGTGATGGCGGCGGTTATAATACCGCGCAAAGTTGACTTTAATATCCCGGATGAATTCGGAAAGGCTGGCCAGTTTTTTTCGTAATGCCGGTAATTTTTCATCAGGAATATCATAATCATCTCCATGAATCCGTCGGCACCGTTTACGGATATCCTTGTCGCTGAAATCGCTTTCAGATCTCATTTTCACCAGCAGGTGAAAATGGTTGCCCATCAGGCAGAATCCTAATATTTCGGTTAGATATAGTCTTGAAAACCGTTTGATCATCCCCAGCAAAAGGTCCTTTTCCACATCACCGATGGGGAACCCATCCAACGCCGTTCGGGACATGACATGATACACCGCCTGTTCATTCGGTACGATCATTCTCGCTGTTCGTGGCATGCCTGCCCCCGTTCTAAATACGCTTTATTATTACAATATGGAAGGTAGTTTGCTTTTACACTATCGATTCACGTATGTCTACGTTATTTACCTGTCCCATATTTTTCTTTGAGGAGACTTTCTAAGACACCCGCTTTACGGGTGAGATACCGCTGAAAAATATCAGACTCAAAACCGTGTAATATCTGTTGGTTTCGTGATCCGACCCCATGACTAACCTATGTGTAATCATTATCCAACAAATTATTGATATTGACAAACCAACTAATAGTGTGTACTAATACACACTATAGATGGCCGAAAAATCATCAAAATACTAAAGCAAAATGAATGGTACGAAATTGCAAAAGTTGGCTCACATACACAATTCCGACATCCAGAACGAAAAGGACGAGTCACTGTTCCACATCCCAAAAAAGACATACCTATTGGCACATTAAAAAGTATCGGGCGCCAGTCAGGTATCAAATTCATATGAGGTATTACCATGGCAAACTATATTGCTATCATTCATAAAGAAACCAAATCAGATTTCGGCGTATCGTTTCCGGATTTTCCCGGATGCATCACCGCTGGAAAAGATATTGATGAAGCCAAGGATATGGCTCAGGAAGCGCTTACCCTTCATATCCAGGGCATGCTCGAAGACGGCGAACAGCGGCCTGTTCCCTCCCGGCTCGAAGATATCATGAGCGATCCCGATTACGCCAATGCAATCGCTTATTTGGTCGTTTCCGTGCCTGACGCCAAACCCCGCACCGTTCGGGTGAATGTTACCCTACCAGAAATGACGTTAAAACAGATTGATGTCGCTGCCAAAAAACGCGGTATGTCCAGATCAACATTCCTGGTTCACGCAGCACAGAACGCTATTCAGTCTATCCAGTCCGACGCATCTGCCTAAATTTTCATCACGGATAATGAGTCTGCAAAATAATCTGACTATCAGACGGCAACTTCTATTTTTCAAAAGAGAATTTCAAAAATCGCCACCATTTTTTTATTTTGGGTCAATGCGCGTATTTCCGGATGACCTGATTTTTTCAGGCATTCTTTTGCAAAATTTTTCCACGGGCGACCGGAGCCCTTTGTATCCGATTGTAGCGCCGGGTTAGAATTGTATTTTTATAAACCCAAATCCTCGTTGATAAGAATAACTCTGATCCTTTTCTTCGGAAATGACTTTTCCGTAATGGTCCATGTGTTACAGATACGGTCAGGGCTTTTACAATCCATGCAATAGGATGTTTTCCGGCACGGAGTTTTCAGGCCGGAATGCCGGATCGCATTCAGCGGTGCGGCGTATGTTTTTATTCGTTTCATCGCTGTTTCGACATTGGAAACGATCTTGTTTCTGCCTGCAAAAATAATAACATTTAAGGGACCGAATGTGATCGCTCCCGTACGATTGCCGATCATATCAAGATTCACAAGTTTTCCCGTCTCTGTCACGGCATTACTTCCCGTGAAAAAAAGATCGGTCAGCAACGCCTGCCTGCGTCTTTCGATCAGTTCCTCACGCGGCACATTTTCCGCAAATGTTTCCAGTATATCAATATCGGAGTTCTGTCTCATTTCATCGAGAACCTCTGTGGCATACAAAGTCTGCGAATCGCCCCAAGAAACACTTCGCACGCTGATTTCCGGCAAAATATCTTCGATGACGATTCTTTTTGCTTCCTTACAGTCGTGTGCGATATACGCTCCGAAGTTATTGTTTTCCAGTGACTTTTTACACTTTTCAAGTCTCAATTCCCAATATTTTTTCAGGTGATTATTCATAGTGATTCTCCACCCGCATAGCGTGTGGCCTCAGGAAGCCTCCTCAAAGGAGGCGACTATTTTACGAGTTTTGGTTTCCCCTTCGTAACGTCAAAAACTTAAAATCGGGGCATCTCAGTATCGGGCGATTTCTTTTGGTTCATTTTTAGGGCCACAGTAACATATAGACAGTAAAGGTTTATCCTATAAAAAATGTATTTCTGGCTATGGAGATCTCCTGAAAATTTCAGAATACATTCTCTCTTATGGCATCGATTATCAATTTATCGGGTCAAAAAAAAAGGTGTAGCCTTATGGGGTTACTTGCCCCGTTTAATTCAAATACTATTTAACTGGAGTTTGCCAGACATGGACGGGAATGAGACATCTTTTTTTGCACGAGTCATTTTTTTTCTAATTTCCTTAATCTGACAGTTTTTAGTGGAAAATTTGTCAGTTAAGACCTTTTTAGGAAAGTTTTATTGGCTTTTTGCCATAATATCTTTCACTTAGCGCGTTAAAAATTCTCTAAAAGGTTGAGGAGAAATGGAAATTTAAAAAAAAGCCCATACGCTTATAACTCAATTCAAGGTTACACCAATTCTTCGATGTAATTTAAAAAGGCCGACCATTATTATCCCAACCTAGCCACTCATCAATACCAACATCACTTTGCTTAATCTTAATACCTTGCCTAATTTGGAAAGTACTAACATCTATCTGACCTCTATAGGCTCTAGATACAAATAAATGCCCTAGATCAGACCATCCTTTTTTATGCGCTAAATGGTCTCTTGTCCGCCCGTCTGCACCTTTGCCATCATCGCCCAGTGCATTCATATCACCCCAATGTACAATCTCATGCAAGATTGTTGCCTCAATATGTAATCTTGCCATAGAAATAGTATATTTCCAGCGATCATTTTTTATTTTGTTACCAGTATAATTATAAGACAACGCACTAGCTGAAAATTCTGGACTATTACTCCATTCTCTATGCAATACCTCATATTGATCAGCAATTGTTGAGCTGATATAGATGACAGGCCCCTTGCCAGGATAATGCCCCCAGGTTCTAGGCGATAAATTTCTAATAGAAATTTGAGGCGTGGGACTATTTGCCTTAAGTGCCTGTCGAGCCTCACTATCTGAAAATCCTCCAAACTCTTTAAATGTTTTAAACTTCAAATGATCTTTTATAATATTTGGAAGATCACTATTTATGATGTAACCAATACGTGGGTACATGCTTTGCCAAGTGAAATGAGCCATAATATTAATCCTCTTGAGTTTATGATTATTTATCAATATGAACTTTCCACAAAAAAGTGGACACGGTTAAAAACAAACTGCTGATTTCATAATCTGTTCAAATTGGGCGCGGCTTTTTTCGCTCTACTGAATTTATTTTTTCGGTGATTCCTGATCTGGGATCGTAATAAAACTGATCCGCCTGTTTTTGGTCTCTCTTAAAAATCCGGTAAACAACCATTGGGTTTTTGATAAAATACCAATCACCAAATTGATCAAACTTCCTACACGATGTGATAATGTAGGCATTATGTATTGTGCCATAACGCTTTCCATTATTTTTTCCATATCTTTTTAAACGTTTACCAAAATCAATATCTTCTATGCAAGGCAGCTTTTCATCAAAGCCCCCAATTGCCTCATAATCTTTTCTTAAGCACCAGAACATTCCTGCACTCACACCGTGCCATAAAACAAAGGGAGCCACAACCAACAGGCTGCAAAGTATCCCAGGAGATATTCTTTCCGGAACGATCTTAACACCACCACCGACATATTTTCCCGATTGCAATTTCCTCAATACCTCTACCAGCATATTCGAGGTCATTTGGCTATCAGCGTCTATTGTAACGAGGATATCACCTTTGGATGCCTCAGCCCCCTTGTTTCGGATACAGCTCAAATTTCGGGAGTCGTCAGTTATAACCCTTGCATCCAATTGGGTGGCAATTTTTCCGGTTCTGTCAGTGCAACGGTTCAACACCACAATATGCTCAACTGCTTCGGATACCTCTTTTGCTGCAGCTTTAACGGAGCACAGGCATTTTTCAATAAATAGCTCTTCATTGTGCGCTGGAGTAATTATTGAAATCATTCTTTCCTCACCGAACGGCCTGATGGGCTACCTGCCCCGTTTAATTCAAAGACTATTTAACCGGGGTTTGTCAGACATCGCCGGGGATATAATATCTTTTTGCACGAGCCATTTTTCACTAATTTCCTTAATCAGACAGTTTTTAGAGGGAAATTAGCCAATTAAGACCTTTTTAGGGACGTTTTTATGGCATTTTAGATACAATGTATAGCACTTAGCGTGGCCCAGTCCCAATTCCGCAGCCCCAGAGGCACGTCCTCTGACCATGCACCATCCGGATACCGTTCGCAATCTGCACCACGCCCTTCTCGCTCTTCCATCTCGAAGAGTCGCTGTATCCATGCAGATGGGTTGTCATTCAATGCCATTTTTTCTTCCAGCCAGCGCAAAAGTCAGGGGTAGCCAGAGCTACAACAACTTCTGCCAAATAGTATAAATTTTAAATTTACAACAACCTGCCGAAACGGCGAAGATCCTGGCTACCCCCTGAACTGACAGGTTAGGCAACTCATACGATAAACCCTATTTTGCCATAACACTGGTTTCCAAATTTATCTTTATGTTTGTTGAGTTTTGCATTCATAGTTTTTCTTTTAAATGTTTTACCACAATATGGGCATTGAACCTTATATTGCATCATCCAGGAAGATGGATTGGAGCATGTAGTAGCTCTTCGAGTTCGTTTTTTGGCTTGTTTGATACCAAATGTATTGCGTTGGGATTTCCTACTATTCGTAAATCTTGATACTGTTTCGGCTCCTCCCGATTTGTTTGTTTCAATCTCGAATCGAGGAACAAAATTCTTGTCGGTAACTTCTACTTCTTGAACTTTGCCAGGAACAAAGATTTTTATTCCAGGACCTGAACTTCCCCCAACAGTATCAAAAGCATATAAATACTCTTTTGCAACTCCATCTTTACGAATTTTGAAGGCAAGTTCATAGGGTTCGATCAAGCGCTCCACGTTGCTATACACAAACCTTAATAATTTATGAGATTCAGCAGACTCCAGGATGGGGTTCCTTAAATTGGAAGGGAAAAAAGTTTTGTCAAATCTCTGTTCAGCATGCCCTGGGATTAAGGCCTCAATCAAGCTGAGGAAGCTACTTTTTGCTTTGCTGAAATCGAACCAACTAATGTTAGGGCATGAAATATATTTTGACCAAAACTTTCCTATTGCTTCTAAAGGTATGTCAACAAAAAGTCCTTTGGCAATTGATGGATTTGAACCGAATATTGTAATTTTAAAAAATGTGGATATTATTTCTTGCCTGTTAATTTGAATATCAGGTTTTATTACAGTAGCATAAACGAAATCAAACAGATCAACAATGTGTTTTCTTTGCAATAAACATCGCATCTTTGTAGCAAGTATTTCTTCCAACTTTACACACTTGATAGTTGAGTTACATAAATGGACATCAGAATATGGGTGAATAAGAGAACGCTCTTGAACTGGAAGGTAAATCTTATCAAATTGTGTTACATCTAAGCGAACACTCAAAATTATTTTGCTTTCTTTTCCATAAAAATCTGTGAAATAAAGCTTCACTTCAGATATATTTTTTTCGGAATCGGCCCTCTTTTTACCCCCAACTATAGTTTTTGAGGTATGAAATTTAATCTTTATCAGGTTTTCAAGTCCTGATGCAATTAAGTTTAACTCACGGCCCAATTCATCGTCTGAAATACCAACAGAAGTTGTTAAATCGATATCCCTCGAATATCTAGAGTTCTCGAAATATCCTTTTCTTAAACAATTACCACCCTTTAAGACCAACCGATTGGCAAGTGCGCTTTTAGAATACAGCAAAGATAAAAGCCATCCATGAACATAATCTCTTTGTACATGGGAAGAATGTACATCAAGATTTTTTGCCATTGCGTCGATTTCATTTCGTTCAATCATAGAAATTTCCTATGGTGCCTAAAGGCAAGCACAAGGGGCGGCAAGGACTTTTGATTAACCGATGAACTTGGTGCGTGAGACAGAGTTTGGAAAAACCGCCGAGTTCTTGCCGTTCCTTTAATGAAATTGTTCGATCAAGTTATTTCTTCGAACCTTTTCAATTGTGATATATTTTCCATTTGATCACGAAGGGACCTGCAAAATCCTTCCAAACCAGGAAACAGTGAAGCAGCTGAAATATTCATTCTGCGAAGTTTTTTTAGGCCATCAACACGTAGCTTTTCAGAAATTATAAACTTCTTAGCAATATTACCATTTGCGGTATCATATAAATTGACAATTTTATCTATTGTCTCATAATTATTACTCGGGACGAGAAAAGCACCTATCTGAGCCACGAGCCGTTCATTAGTTTGCTTAGGTTCGTATGGTATTATAAATGCCTTATCACGTTTTACATTCTTTAAGACCTTTTTTTGGTACTCTTTTCCAAGCACATCAACATCAACGAGCCGTATTTCTTTTTGATTAAATGCATAAACAGCCGCTGCACCATGACCTTCTTCAAGTGCGAAGAATAATGCAATATATGGTGAAGTTGTGACATCTAAAAGCCTTGTCGGGCAACCAAAATGCTGCATTATTGACAACCATTCTAGATTTGACTCCCTATTGCGAGGTAGTACCGGCAAATATAAATGAGCATTGGCCTTAAAATGGCTTATCATTGCTTTTTCATGTTGATCACGAGCAAAGCGACGTCGTTTATCTGGCTTACAAATTTCAAATGTTTTTTGTAAATCATCGAATAAACGATAGAGAGATGTTTTTAATTCCCAATCAGCACTTGGTTGCCCTCTAAATAACCATATTCGGAATGGTAGTCTTGCAACCTGCCTGTCAAATTGCTTCCATGTCTGTATTTTTATTTCTTCAATCATTTTTTAAAATCGAATGCAATGCTCAGCGGTAGGCAAAAGCGGCGTAATTTTTGTGTAAAATAGCGGATCCACACACAAAATTCGTGGCGCTTTTGACTGTCCGTTATAGCATATTGTTATTTCAAAGCCTCAACTTCCTGTTCACGATCTTCTTCTGGGACTCTATCGGACTCCCTCAAAAGCTCTAGTACAGATTTTCTATCGTCATAGAAATCCTCGAGGAGTCTCTGGCAATAGTGCCTTGCTGCTTCCACATCTTCCTCGGGGATTTCATGCCAATCATCATGAAGCACATCATTGCCGAGAACTCTTATTTCTTCATGAGCACGGCGCTTTCGTGCTTGAGTAATAACACCATCTTCAGCAGCCGCTTCAATTTGTTTGTAAAGGTTCGACTCTTGCTTTGTTTTGTATCCATTTGCTCTAAGGGTTTTATCAAGAACAGATCTAATTAACCCAGCAGCAGCTCTGATGCATTGGTTTTCAAAGCAGGTTTCTGCTTCTCTGAATTCTTCAACGATTCCTTTTGGTACAGAATTAGGAATAAGAAGCCTCTGTTTTGATTCTGGGTAAAATTTTATTAACCGATTATATGAGCCGGGATATTGACCACCACCGCCCATTTTAATAACACCGAAAGCTCCCATTCCGCAACCGGCGCACTTGAATAGCCGATAAGACACAACACAATCACTCCAGTGCTGATCCTCTTCTCTCCTTTCGTGTGCACCAAACGGCCCATCATTGTTCTTCCACTCGAAGGTACTTCTTCCTCCGCGACATCCTGGACAATGGCTGACTATTGAGCCTTCTTTTTCATTTAAGAACGCCATGATTCTCCTTGGAGCTAACGAAATTATTTATTTGAAAAAACCTATGGTATTGCCAGTAATAGATTCCTTAATATTCCACCTATTCTGAGATTTAACCAAGTTAAATAGAAAATTTGCTCAATTATAATCATTTAGCTTGATTTTTCCTTATATCGACCGATTATCAATGCACTATGAAAAGTCAATATAGGAGTTCGGGGACATCCTATATTCCCCAGTCAAGCATAAAATGATTATACCTTTAATATTCTATAAATACAATGATATATAAATATTACTTTCTTAATGACGCACGACTCCTTTCAAATTTTAATGGTCGTTTTCGGCGATACTCTCGTTTTTCATGAGCTCTTTACTTAATCGTTACGATTATCCGGCATGCCTATAAATGGC
>JAUTBQ010149967.1:0-14178 GCA_032361185.1 Lepetodrilus ovalis | reverse complement strand
CAATTTTAGACGTAACTAAAAACTTAAAACACAAAACCGCTTTGTTTTTAATTTATTCTGCGGGTCTTCGTTTGGGTGAATTATTAAATCTAAAAATTGCCGATATTGACTCCGAATCGATGAAAATACATATTCAAAATGCAAAAGGGAAGAAAGACAGATATGTTATGTTGTCAGAAAACATACTGGAGCTACTAAGAAAGTATTATAAAATTTTCAAACCACTCCATTACATCATAGAAGGACAAAATGGAGGAAAATATAGTCCGAAAAGTGTTCAATCTGTTTTTAAGACTGCGTTAAAAAAAGCCGGAATAAGAAAAAAAGCGACTGTTCATACTTTGCGTCACAGCTTTGCAACACATCTTTTGGATAATGGAACAGACATCCGCTACATTCAAGAATTATTAGGTCATAAACGACTTGAAACCACCCAAATTTACACTCACGTTTCATCCTATTCAATTAACAAAATTAAAAGTCCTGCAGATAAGTTAAAGATTCTTATTTAAAATTTTTCTACTAGCAAATAAATTTTTTGTAAAATGTTTCACCCTTATTTAACATTCTTACATACGCATTCATAGGCTGAAAAATACAAAGTAAAAATTAAAAAAATACTTATTTTTAGCTCTTTAAGAATTACCGAGCCCTAATTTCTTTCATAGGAAGCAATAATATAACTTATGCACGAAACAAAAATAAAATTATGTCATTTAATAGGAATACGATTTTCGTACCTTTTACATAAAGCAGAAACGTTATAAATGAAAAGATGTCCTACTATACTATTTTTGCTTGTTACACTCGGTTTTTATTCATGCAGTATGAATAGTCAATTGCAAAGACGATACCAAAAACTAGAGAATTTCTTACATCAAGACAGACCTTTATATGCTCTAAAACAGTTGGAAAATTCTAAAAAGGAGTATAGCGATAATGATAAAGTCCTTTACCTGCTCGATCGTGGTATCTTGTCTTATTACGCAGATAAATATACCGACGCACTTCATGATTTTCAGATAGCAGAGCGTTTAATTGAACAAAACTATACAAAAAGTGTAAGCAAAGCCCTACTTTCAGTCATTACGAATGATTATGCTTTAGATTATTTTGGAGAAGATTATGAAACAATCTATATTAATATTTTCAAAGCCCTAACTTATATTCGCTTAGATGATAATGAAGCAGCATTTGTAGAGATCAAAAGAATAAATGAAAAATTCAAAGCACTATCAACCCGATTTGCAGGGCAAATTGATAAGCTAGAGGCTGAAGGTATTCACAATAAAAGAGGAAGAAAAATTATAGCGGGAGATTATCCTTTTACAGATTCTGCCTTGTCACGATATATCAGTGCAATCCTTTATAGAGGGGATGATAGACCCGATGATGCCGAAATTGATAAGCAAAAGATTAAAAACTTATGGCGTACCCATTCTTTTCTTTATAAAAATTCATCAAATAAAATTAACTCATTGCGGACGGAGTTGATAAATGACTCCGCAATTTTAAATATCGTCGCTTTCTGCGATGGAGGACCCTTTAAATACGCATGGACTTTGGAAGCAGTTACGCTTGGGAATTATGTAAAAATATCAAGTTCGGATCCCTATTTTGAGTATATTTTTCAATATGAAAGTAGAAAGAATGTAAATTTTAAATTCTCAATTCCAAGAATTGCAGAGCGTAGAAGAAAAATTGATAGAGTGAACGTCTATGTAAATGGGAAAATACACAGAACACTCCACGAAATGGAAAATTTTGGTCGAACTGCGGTTAATAACTTTAATTATAATAATAGCCTTGTTATTATTAAATCCTTCCTGCGTACGCTTGGAAAAGCTTTTTTGATGAGTAAAACAGTAACGTATTTCAACAAAAAAGAAAAGAGAGATAAGAAAAAAGCAAAGAATGTAAGAAAACAGAAAAATAATATATCCACGTCATTACTTTTAGCCATATTAGGTTCCGCCCTTAATTCTACCGAGCAGGCGGATTTAAGAACATGGCGCTTAATACCCGGCAGAGCCGAAGTAGGAGAATTTGTGCTTCCTTACGGAGATTATCTTATTCAATTAGATTTTATCGGAAAAAACGGAAATGTGATTAAATCTGTGACAGAGCGGAAAATCTTAAAAAAAAACAAAAAAGTAAATATGGTGATTGCTTATGCGTATTAATATAATAATTGTAATATTAGCTTTATTTTCGTGCAACACAATGATAAAAATTAAAAACTCGGCAGAATATTCAAAACTTAATTATTTACCAGATTGGGTGACTCATCCTACGAACAAGTATCCAAGTGCACGGAATTTGACAGGTTTGGGGGTTAGTAGCAACAAAAAAATGGCTGAAAATGATGCTTTAAATAGCATTGCAAAAATCTTTGAATCACAAATTCGTGTGGACGAACAAACGATCGCGCAAATACAAGAAGAAGAAGGAGATCGTAACACATTTCTCCGTCGCACGAACATCATGAAAAATATTTCCGTTTCAACAGATCAAACATTAATAAATACAAAAATTGTTGAACTTTATTATGACCCTGAGGCGAAAAAGTATTATGCCTTGGCACTTATGGAGAAGCAGAAAACAGCTGTACTTATTAAAAGGAAAATTAAAAATAATACCATTGAAATTATAAAATGGAAAAATTCTTTTCAACGTGAAACCGATTTGCTCAAAAAATTTAAATATCTATATCAAATGAAAAATTTGCTGTTCCTATCAAAGTCAATGGGAAAAATGTTAGCCCTATTAGATGCCGCTGATGGAAAACTTGATTATGGAACCAATGCACAGTATTTAAAAAGGGAACAAGAGGCCTTAAATGCTCTGTTGGATGTCAAAATTAAGAGCGGTAAAACTTTCCCAAGAAAAATTAAAGCGACTATTGAAAAAGAGCTTACAGCGTTTGGTTTTCAGACTTCTTCGGAAAAGAGGGAAGGGTATCTAATCTTTGAACTCATGTACAAAAAAGAAAATATGGACAACGGTGATAGCCCTGCAAAATTTGTTCACTGGGATTTGCTCGTATCCGTTCAATATAATATGCGAATCATTGCCGTCTTTGAAAAAAGTGGGCGTGATGGTCATGCAAGTTTCGCTTCTGCACAAAAACGTGCAGAATTTACGATAAGTAAGATAATTTCCAATGAATTTAAACCCTTTTTAGAAAAAGAATTATTTGAATAGGAGTAGCCATGTATCGATTTAAATTTTTGTGTCTAGTTTCTTTTCTCAGTCTATTACCTTTTGGCTGTTCAAGTTTAACGGTAACCCGCGTTGGTGTTCAATCTGTCAAGGATCTGAGCGGTTACTGGAATGATACCGATTCGCGTATGGTTTCGGAAGATATGGTAGGTAAATTAATGAAGGCGTTTTGGATTGAAGAGTTTTCATCAAGAAAATCACGAAAACCCATTATTATAGTTGGAAAAATTCAAAATAAAACTTCTGAGCATATTGATACAAGTACATTTATACGAGATTTAGAAGTTCATTTAATTAATTCGGGTCGGGTAAGCTTTCTTTCAAGTAAAAAAGAACGTGAACAACTTCGCGAAGAAAAATTAGAACAACAAACAAATTCTAATTTTGAAGATGCAAAAGCACTTGGGAACGAAAAAGCTGCAGACTTTATGCTTCTAGGACAAATAACGAGTATTATTGATAATATTTCTGGGAAAAGAGTCATCTTCTACCAAGTCAATTTGGAATTAATTGATATTGAAAGTAGTGAAAAAAAATGGGTTGCCGATAAAAAAATTAAAAAATTTGTAAGTTTAGGATCATATAAATTCTAGTACTTTTTGGTTAATTTCACTGCATTATTACGTAATATATGATCGACCAATGTAATGGCGACCATGGCTTCTGCCATTGGTACAAAGCGAGGTAAAAGACAAGGATCATGTCGCCCGTTTGTCGAAATAGTTGTCTTCTCACCTTTCGTGGTAAGGGTTTCTTGCATTTTTGGAAGAGAAGAGGTCGCTTTAACGACGGCCCGACAAATGATAGGCATACCCGTACTAATTCCGCCTAGCATCCCGCCATGGTTATTTGTACGTGTTTTTACTTGGTTATTGACATTTATAAAAATATCGTTGCTTTCTGTTCCATATTTCGTAGCAAAACCAAAACCCGAACCAAACTCCACACCTTGAACTGCGGGAAGGCTAAATAGCGCCTTTCCTAAATCGGCTCTTAATTTATCAAAGACAGGTTCGCCGAGCCCGATAGGGCAGTTTCTAACAATAATTTCAGAAATCCCCCCAATTGAATTTCCCCTTTTTCGTGTCGCCTCAATCAGCTTAATCATCCGCGATGCCGCATTTTGATCTGGACAGCGGACCATATTTTCTTCAACAGAATTACGATCAACGGTGTTTACATCAATATTCGAAAATTCATTTCCAATTTGCTTAACGTAGGCAATAAGTTCAATATTAAGCTGTTTAAGTATTTGTTTAGCTATAGCTCCAGCAGCCACCCGTGCAACGGTTTCTCTTGCACTGGAACGACCACCTCCGCGATAATCGCGAAATCCATATTTTTGATCGAATGTAAAATCTGCGTGTCCTGGACGATATTTGTCTTTAATATCACGGTAGTCTTTTGAGCGTTGATCTTCATTTGGGATAAATAGGGCAATAGGGCATCCGGTACTTTTACCTTCAAATACTCCCGAAAGAATCTCTACTTTATCCGATTCGTTACGTTGCGAAGTAATTTTAGATTGTCCCGGTCGTCTTTTATCCAAATCAATTTGAATTAACGTTTCATTCAAAAGAATTCCAGAAGGTACACCGTCAATGATAGCGAGATTTGCTCTTCCATGGCTTTCGCCTGCTGTAGTTACACGAAAAAGGCGACCAAATGTGTTTCCCGACATATATAAGTCCTTTTAAAAGAAAAATACTTAATTTAATAGAAAATAAAATGATAAAATTATAAATATTACTTCGCATATATTTCGATGGTCAATTATGTTTAAACCCAAATTCTGTACAATTTAAGTTCAGGTCTAATTTACTAATACTCTCCAAGAATAATTCCCTTACGATTTTGTTTCAAAAATTATCAAGATATTCATTAAGTATAATTCGAATATTTTTATAACTATTTCGTAGAATCTAAAAGCCTTTTTAATGGAGCTAAAAGTCTTATTGGAATATTTGTAACACTTTTTTCAAAAGGAAGGGAAATATCTGCTACTTTCAAGTAATCATAGCAAATTGAGTAGTTTCCTTGCAAATACTCAGAAAAAGCTTGAATGTAAAGCAGGTCCATTTTATTGATTGTTTGATCTAAACTAAATTTATAGTCACTTTCTTCAACTATGGCTAAACCAGCATATTTAGCTGCCTCTGCGAATTCCTCCTGATACATAAAAACAAATGATTTACCAGCTAAAGCATCCGGATTTTTAGGGTTCATTTCAAGTGCTTTATCAAAATCAGCTACTGCATTAGTAATCTTTGAAAGTCGTAAATTTGTAAACGCTCGACCAGAGTACGCAATAGACGAAGGATTATTTTTAACGTCTTTATTATATGCCTCTAATGCTGCTTCATATTCTTTAGAAGAAAACTTTAAACCCGCATTTTCATTTTCTGATTCTGTCCTTTTCTCGGTTTCACACGATAGAAAAAAAGATGATAATAATAAGATTTGTATAAAATATTTCATTCGCTCTCCTAGAAACTGTGTGATAAAGTTATTATTTGTTTGTCGTATTTAATTTTAAAAGATACTTCTTTTTCCGTTTCTGAGGCTATGTATGTGAATTTATAAAGATTCGTACTTGCTTCATGTAACTTTGTGGTAATAAATTTATTACCGTTCTTTACAAGAAGATTATCAGGTTTGTAGTCAAAATTTAACAAGACGGTAAGGTGCTTTCTTAAAGATGGTTCGGGGCTATAAAAGACGTGAGACGAAGATAAGTTGTTGGGTTTGATCATCTTAATATTTAAAGCTTTATTTTCATTTTCAACAAAGCGAAGTGTTTCAACATTATCCTCATAACCTTCAATCGAAATGCTTAATTTATATTCTTCATTAGGTGTGCCCTTGAATAAGTAATTTCCGGCGGAAAGTTCTTTATACCCCACATTTTTAATATTACTAACACTTAGCAAGATACTCTTATCAGTAATCACAGTATTTGTCTTCGAGTCTATAATACGAATTATTTTTTTTCCTGCACGAGTAGGCTGAAATTCAACGACAAACATACCATTTTCAATATCAGAGACCACAACTAAATTATTTTTCATATAAGGATAAATGCCCCAAGCTCCTTTCCACGGTGGGTCCCAATTATCATGAGCAGGATCGGTATCGTATTCACCAATTTTTACAATTAAGTCCTTATCAGAAATATCAAAGACTATATAACCGCGATCGTAATAAGACGTATGAATAAAATTATCCTTAATAAATGCATTATGCACGATTGAATTTTTTCCTTCTTGATGTTTCCATAAATTCCGAATATTATTTGGATCCGAGATATCCCAAAAAGCAATGTGATCAATTTGGTTATCCTCAATCGTGGTAACAACATATTTTCCATCCGGAGTAGGCCAAATTTGATGAGCATACCCGGCAGAACTAGCACTAAAACGGAGTACTTTGCGCGAATCACCAACTTTGTTACCTAAAACATTAGAAATATTATAAACAGAAAATGAAGTATTTTTGTTACCCTCAGCAAGATACATAAGATCATTTTGAACAACAAGGTCATGCACGTGTCCCTCATAAGACCATTTAAATTTAGGCTTCTCGGGATTCATGCTTAAGTCATAGCAGTTTACACCATAATCAGAATGACAAGTTAAAATCCAATCTTTGTAAATAGTAATATTATGCATTCCTGCTTGTCCGAAAGTCGTGATATACGTTGATGTCTTCTTGTCCCAATCTATTTTAAAGATTTTACATTTATTTCGATATTCTGAAGAAGAAAAAACGTAACCCTTATAATATCGATACTCCCCCCAAGACGTGCTTCGTCCATTATCGGCAGAATGTTCATATAAAATCTTGGTTGCGGAACCATTGCTAGCGATTTCATAAATAATAAAACCTAAAAGTTTTCCCTCAATGATATAGTTTTTTCCATTTCTAACAAATCCCCAAACATCATTATAGTCAACTCCATCTGCAATTAACTTCGTGTCCTTAAGTGAGGTATTTAGTTTCGTTTGGGATGTGCCAAGACAAACTAGAAGTAGTAAAATTAATAATTTCATTGTTTAATTTCCTATACTGGGATATATGCATAATCCGCGTGATTGTATTTTTGTTTTGAATTCTTTAACAATTTTCCATGCACTCAAGTCTATGATAAAAGCCCGAGCTTGCTTTGGATCGGATTTTAAGAACTCGGCAGATACAACAGCGATACTTCCATCGTCAGTAATATCCAGACCATGTGGACGGGCATCTGTATTCTTTAATGAAATAATATCCTTACTTGCATCAGCTGTAAGGATATTATTTGCAATCGTTGCGGAATTATTAATTGCTAAACGGGCAAAATAGCCACCTATTTTAAAGTTTACATAAGCATATTTTTTATTAGAACTCAAATAATTCACTTTCGGTCCGACTTCTATAGAATAAGGTCCTAGTGCCGTATTTTTGAGGTTGAAAAGAGTCTGAAGATCAACAAAGCCAATTGTATCTCTTTTTACTATGTTGTAAACGAGAATTTTAGATGCAGCTTTGCATGAGAAAAAAGCAAATTTCCCATCTGGTGTGATTCCTACTTGTGTTGGTGACAGAACATCCTTATCGGATTTGTCACTTCCATCGGTTGAGGCATCCGCTCTCAGCTTAAATTCAGAATTTTGATTCTCAGAAAGTCGATTTACATCAATTATATTGATGTAATCTACTAAATCATGACCGATAATAAGCGTCTTTTCATCTGGAGTAAGTTTAATTCCATGTGCACCTGCGGGAGTCGGATAGCGATGTAATTCAGCCAAATTATCAGCACTAAAATGAATCATGTAATTATTCTTACTCGAAATCCCCGCTTTTACTCCATTTTTATTGGTTGTCCATGTGGATAAGTAAATTTGTGAGTTATCTTTTGTAAGCTGTAGGTGGGCAGGGAAGGTTGTATTTTTAATTTCATGAAATACAAGGACATTAAAGTTTGCATCTAACTTTATTACGGCTCCTTGACGATTCGTAGAAACAACATATACAAAACGCCCATCAAAAGATGCTTGAACATAGTGCGGACGTGGAGACTGAATAAATACTTCGTCAACTGATCCACCCTTAGTTACAAATGCTTTAAGTTTCGTGGACAAATTTATCGTGTCCGTTATTTCCTTGGTATTTAGATCGATTACGGTTAGATATCCCGCTGCTTGATTCGTTAGAATAGCAATATTATTTTTTAATCGAGCAACTTTTTTTTCTTCTCCTGTATTTTCACAAGAAAAAATTAACACCAACAAAACTAAAGCAGTCCATTTTTTCACATTTTCTCCATTTTACAATTTTACAATTTTATACATTTTATCGTTTATGCGAACGAAATAGACTCCCGCTCGTATTCTTTTTGAAAATATCCATGTGACCATATTTTTCTTAATTTTATAACGGATGTTTATTTTTTGCCCTATAATATTGAAAAACTCAAGCTTCTTAATCGGTTCCTTCGAATTATGATAATACGTTTGATGTGCGCTACTTGGATTTGGATAAATCGGATATTTTTTTACTTGAATCTCTTTCAAGTCGTTTGCTTCAAAAACCAATAGTCCTCCATTTTCATGCCCAAAGGCTAAATCAACGCGACCATCGGAATTAATATCATCAATTCGTAACGAGTTTAACGCATCCACTTGATCAAAGTTTAAACTAAAATCACGAGCAGAAAAAGTAAAATTTTGCTTAAAAGTGAGGATCATTATTTTTTTTGATGAATAAAGAATATAGCTCTGTTCAGTAATTTTACCAATGAGAACGCGTGTATCAAAAGCATTCTCTAATAAATTTGTTGAAACAGTTTTATCAAAGTTTCCATTCTCGGAGGAAAAAATTTTGATAATTCCGTTCTTGTTTGATGTAATTAGATCAAATTTACCATCTTCATTTATATCTGCAATTCTAAATTGCCCTTTATTTCCAGTTGGTTCACTAAAAAGGGAAGTGCTTCGTTTAAAAATAGGACTTTCAATCGTTCCTGTATTCTTAACATAGTTTAGGGTAGCATTTTCATCCAAGAAACAAATATCCCAAAGTCCATCTTTATTAAAATCAATAAGTTGGATGTCATATACACCAAGATATAATCGACTTAAAGGAAGATGCAAATTCGAGAATTTTTTCGAGTATTTATATTGTCTTTTGGAATTTTGAATGAAAAATTGAAGTTCAAATGTATTTTTTCCGTTTGAAAAGGTCGAAATAATAAAATCTTTCCTCGTATCCTTATTTACATCATAATAATCTATTGCGGAAGTAAATCCAGCATCAATAGTGGAAATAAGTTGTGTACTGCTTAAATCGAATTGATCAAAGGTCTTTGTTCCCAAATAGAGATGAAAGGTCCTAAGATTATCTTCTCGTGGAAGTAAAATAATATCACTATAGCCATCACCGTTTATATCACTAATAAGTGGTATATTATAGTTTCGGGTCGTTTTTAATTGATTGTTTGGTGGAAACGACTCGTCTAATCGTGGATATTTGGGATTTTCCAAGGTCCCTGTATTTTCAAGATAATAAAAATTTTTTTGAAATTGATCGCCCCAAAGGATATCAAAATCTTTATCTTTGTCAAAATCTACAAAAGTAAAAGTTGATTGTCCATGTTTTGTCTGATGCTTTGCACGTGCAATTACCTGAACATCTGCATATCGATCTGTAATTTTCCGAAATACATTTTCAGTTATTCCTACGTTTTGATAGTAAATAATAAAACCGCTTGTTTGCACCGTTAGAAATAAATCTTTTTTTCCATCCAGATCGATATCAAAAAGAACGGGTATATTCCCAAATTCTGTAATAATTAGTTTACCAGCTTCATCGCGAATACGCTTATATTTACTGTAAATTGGTTCTTTTAACGTTCCCATATTTTTTAGCAAGCCAAGGACATCGTATTCATCAAAGGTTAGCACATCGAAATCGCCATCAAAGTCATGATCGATAAAATGGAACCAGCGTTCAAGTTTTATATCACTTAGCTTAAAATCAAGCATTTTAAATTGTAGGGAATTTATTTTTTCTTGTTCTGAAATAAAGGGTTTTGTGTAATTTTTATTGAGGAAGATTAAATTTTTGAGTCCATTTTGATTAAGATCAATAATTTGTGCCGTTAATGATGAATATCCCGAGCTAAGTGGAAAATCAATTTTCTGATCAAGACTATCCAAGAAAACAATTGAATTTGCTAAAACAAAATTACGTGGAAAGCTAGTTTGTGATTTTGTTTCACTTGGGAAAAAGAATAAAGAAATTATTAAAACGACTGTCTTCATTAAGTACACAGTATTTGTTGTATAATATATATTATGTAAACTTGAGTGTCAAAAAACTTCTTTTTTAGTATTCCAATAGTTCATAATCGTTCTTCCCCTCAGCCTCATATTTACTGGGACATTTAACCAATAATCTCTCTGCTATTATAAAATCGGATGGATCAAAATGACCTATAACGGTAATTTCACTAGCTTGATCATAATTACCAGGTTTAATACCCTTATATTTTACCATAAATTCATGATTTTCCTTATCAATGAGAAAAAATGAAAAAATTTGTTTCTTTTCATCATATTTAAATTTCTCCTTTAGAGGTTTTCCAATAATTTGAAGCTTTCCTTTAAAGCTTTTTGCCTCTGCATAATTTAGAACAGGAATTGTGTTTGAAACCATAGTAAAAGCAACCATAACAAACATTGATACAATCACAACAATAAATGCAACTCGTTTCATTTTTTTTCCTTTATCTCGTGCTCTAAAACATCTAATTTTTTATTCAGTCGATACAGATAATGTAATATGCCTGACCAAATTACAATAATAATAAGTCCTATCCAAATATTAGTCAATTTCTTCGTCCTTTAAGTAATCAATTTTCTCAATGCGATAGCGTAAGGTATAAATAATATGTGTAATGAGCAAAACACCAATAAAAGCGATTGCTAGCGTGATAAAATTTTCTGTTCCAAAAGTAAATCCGCTTGCTCCCTTCTTTTTTATATTAAGAATTGGATTATCTGGGTGCAGTGAGTGACGAATTCGTGGTAGAACAAAAATAAAGAAAGTGGCAAAAGGCAAACATATAAGCGTGTAAATGGTTGATAAGTTCATTTTTGATTCCGTACTTTGACTCGAATTTCGTAGAATAAAATAGGCACTATACATCATTAAAACAAAAATGATTGAAATAAATCGAGGATCTGAGTTTGCTGCGCCTATATCACCCCAATATAGCTGCCCCCATGCCATTCCACTAAAGGAAGCATAAATAATGAATACATAGCCAACAGCCATCACAGAATGTGATTTAAGCGCATAGTCATCTAACTTTGATCTAAGAAAACGATATGCCCAAAAAGCTGCCATAACAAAGCAAATATAGGCAGACCAAGCTAAAGGTGGGTGAATAAAGATTAAATAATAGCTGGCCTTTAGTCCTTTTATCGGTATTGAGAAATTAAATGCCAAAAACAATGATAGAAAAATTAATCCACTGGCAAAAATGACTTTTATTCGAAAACTCATGAAAGATCATCCCAAATATAATCAAAAAGTAAGTAAGATAATGAAATGGAAATCATATCATACATAATTAAGGATAGCCACTTAATCATGGATAAACTACCATTAAGCAATATTTCGGTCATATAACTGATTCCTAATAAAAAAATGGGAAATAGCACCGGAAAGCCAACAATTGCATACAATACTCCTGTATTTGCCGTTTGTGCTATTAAGCCAGAAAGTAAGGTGCCGCTTATTGAAATAGCAACTAGACTTAAGACAAGCACTAGAATAAAATTGACTTGAAAAATAATTTGAAAATTAAAAAAACTTGAAAATATAACAAGCACGATTGCAGAGACGCCAAAAAGTGACAACAAATTAAAAATTGCTTTCCCCCAAAAGATGGATTGAGCGGTGAAAAAAAGTTTTAAGTGATAAATAGTTCCTTTATCCGTTTCTTTAATAAATGTTTGACTAAGCCCAGATGTAGCGGCGAAATAAATAATGATCCACAATAAAATAATCTTTGTTTCAGGTTGTACTGATATTGATGCAAAAGGAAATGCAATGATAAAAATAAGTAATACTGAGAATAATAACATGGCGTTTAAAATAAAACGTGTTTCAGTTTCCCGCCAAATCTCTTTCTTAAGTATGGTGATAAATTGCTTAGGATAATGCAAGTATTGGATCTCCCCACTTGATTTCTTCGGGTTCGTTTGTTGCTAAAATTACAATGGCCTTTTTCCCATATTCGGTAATTAATTCTTGGACAAATTTCTTTCCGTCTGAATCCAAATTTACAGTAGGCTCATCAATAACAAGTAAGTCGGGGTCGTTAATACAGGCGACTAAATAACGAAACCTTTGGAGCATCCCACTTGAAAAGTCTCTAAGATGAACAAATTCTTTGCCACTCAACTGAAATTTATCCATGATCAATAACATTTTTTTTTCAGTAACTTCCCTTTCATGCAAGATCAACTCAATATTTTGTTTTGCCGTTAGTTCATTAAATAATTGGTAATATGGCGCAACAAAACCAGCCCTCTTAATATTTAACTCAATTGTCCCTTTTGTAACTGGCATCATTTTTAGCAGACATTTTAAAAAAGTGGACTTTCCTGAGCCATTTCGTCCCGTTACAATATAGATACCCTTTTTTGAAATAGATACGTTTACAGCTTTAAAAACGGCTACACGATTAAATCGTTTCGTTATATTTTTAAGTAATATATTCATTTTAGTTACTTAATAGTTATTAACTTTTCTTCTCAAATCCGTGTTGTTTTATTCGATTTAGCTTGAATCCTTTAAGGTTTCTTGTAGTCGCTTATCAATTTTTTTTTTTACCTCCTTGTTAAACTCATCATAAAAACCTTGTCCAATTGGTATTAATGAAACAACGGTGTTGTAGGTAGAAGGCGCAATATCAATAAGATAATTATATACTTGGCTTTCTTTAGTTTTGTTTTCAAATAAACCCCTTGTGCGATACATATTAAAAAGGAACGCTAAAATACTTAGAATTAATACACCTTTTATCAGACCAAACAAGGAACCTAAGACTTTATTAAGGAGACCAACAAGCGGAATTTTATTTACAATTTTAAGAACCTTTGCGAAAAAAGAAAGAACAAAAAAAAGAAGCAAAAATAAAATTATAAAAGCGATAACTTCAATAGCGGATTCCGATAATAAGTAAATATAAGTCGATAAAAAATTGGAAAATTCAGCAACATACAAGACGGCTATAAAAAGCGAAGCAATCAATAAAATAACATTAATTACTGATAAAATAAAACCATCCTGATAGCCCTTTATAGAAAAAAATGCCATAACGACAAGTAAAACAATATCCAGTACCGTCATTCGTTAACTAAGGTTTTTTTTACAATATTCTGAATAATTTTGCCGTCAGCCTTCCCTTTTAGTTGTGGCATAACCGTTTTCATGACGATACCCATGTCCTTTTTCGAAGTTGCACCAGTTTCCTCAATCGCCAAGACCACAATTTTTTCAATTTCAGATTGAGAAACTTGTTTCGGCAAATAGGATTCAAGTATCGCTAACTCCGCTAGTTCTGTTTCACATAATTCGTCTCTTCCGGCATCTCTATAAGTGTTGGCCGAATCCCGACGTTGTTTGGCTGCTTTTGAAAGGATTGCTAATTCTTCATTTTCCGATAAGTCACTACGACTTGCATCGATCATTAGGGCTGATTTTAGTGAACGGAGAGTTTGCATTCGAAGCTTATCTTTTGCTCGCATCGCAGATTTCAAATCGTCATTTACTTGTGTTGTTAAAGACATTTCTTCCTCAAATTTTGGTTAATGTATGGATTTGCAAGTTGAAAGACAATGACAGTAATGAATTCTTGAATAAAGTTTATAGTAAAACAGTTTTTAGTTACGTCTAAAATTA
>JAUTBQ010149956.1:0-14180 GCA_032361185.1 Lepetodrilus ovalis | reverse complement strand
AATAAAAGGCGATAGATTATGAAATACAGACATGTAACGATGACATCTCTGATAGTAGCATCAGTAATTATGAGTGGATGTAGCTCAAAACCGAGTCAGTATGTGTTGTTTGATGATAAAGCAACATATGAGACGGCTCCTGAGTTAACACAACAACAAGTCATGAACCAAACTTCAGTTATAACAGACAATTACGAGTACAGACTAACACCAAACAATAGACTATCTGTCTTGGTTTTTAATCATCCTGAACTTAGTACGCGTGATATTAGAGGTCAAGTAGCACCTGATGATGAAAGAGGAATTTTAATCTCTCAAGATGGAACGATAAATGTACCACTTATAGGTGTTGTTCGTATCTCTGGATTGACAGCAAGAGAAGCTAGTGATTTACTTTCTCGTGAGTATTCAAGATATATTAAAAATGCACATGTTACGGTTGAAGTGTTAAACAAAAGAGTTTATGTTTTAGGTGAAGTAAGAAAACCTGGTCGTATCAATATCATAGAAGATACAAGTAATGTTTTAGAAGCTATCGCAAATAGTGGTGGTATGACTGATTTTGCTGCTAGAGACAATATCTATATCATCAGAGGGACACAAGGTAATCCAATCGTAAAAAGTGTGAACTTAACAAAGATTAGTTCACTGAGCAATGGGAATTTAACATTGCATCCAAATGATGTTATCTATGTGCAACCTAGTAAGTTAAGACAAAGAAACATGGCTATCGCTGAGGCACTTCCAGGTATTAACTTGGTTCAGAGTATTTTAGGGGCATTGTTTACAGGTAAACAGCTTACAAATACACATATATTTGATGTAAATAGTTTTAGTGGTTATCAACAACAATAGGAAAAGGGAGATAGGGTATGCAAAATTCTCAGTTAAATTTATCACGGAGTGATGAAGGTGGAGATTTTAAAAAAGTACTAAATGTACTTGGGAAACAGAAAGCTTTAAGTTCTCTTATCATTTTGCTCTTTTTGCTTAGTGGGTTAGCGTATGCTTACTTTGCAAAACCTGCCTATGAGACTTATTCGACTATCGAGGTTAGCAATGATAACCTTGATTTGAGTCTTGATGCAGTTGTAAGAGGTGGTGGTATCGGTGAAGATACAACACTGATAGATACAGAAGTTGAGATTATAAAATCTAGACAGTTGATAGAAAAAGCACTTCAAAAAGTAGGGTATGATTTAAGATACTTTACAACAGTTGGTTATAAAGAGGGTGAACTTTACGGAAATAGTCCTATTGAGATTTCTGAGTTACAAGTTAAAGATCCATTATTTTATAAGACAAAGTTTGTAATTGCTCCAATCGATGATAAATCTTTTAAAATCTATCCCGATAATGGTGGACTTTTAAGTGGTCTTAAAAAATCTATCTTAGCACTTTTAGGTAAAAGAAGTAAAAGTATAACTTATAGTGGACAACATGAGTTCTCAGAGAGAATCGATAACCAATACTTTTCACTTGTTGTTAAAAAAACAGGTGAGTTAGAAAACAGTAAATATGCCTTTATGTCACTGAACAAAGATAAAGCTATTGATTTAGTGGCAGATAACTTGAGTGTTTTTTCATTGTCTAAGAATGGTTCTATCATTAAAATGATTTATCAAGATAACAGTGCAGGGCGTGCTAAAGACTTTCTTGATAACTTGGTAAATGTCTACCTTGACCAAAGTGTTGAAAAGAAAACTTCACAAGCTTCAAGTGCATTGACATTTGTAGATCAACAACTTCAAGAGGTAAGTAAAAAACTTCAAAGTTCAGCAGTAAAACTAGAGAACTTTAAAGAAGAAAACAACCTTATAGATATAGAAACAGAGTCTCAAACAACTTTAAGAAGCATGAGTAACTTTAAAAACCAACTCTCAGAAGTAAAAATCCAAGAGAGTGCTTTTGAAGCACTTTATAGTGAGTTTAAGTCTGGTAACTATGGTTCAGTATCATCGTTAGCACTTCAATACCCAGTTTTAGGGACACTTTTAAATGACTTGCAAAGAGCAAAATCAGAGAAGATTAAACTTCTTTCAGTTTATACAGAGTTACATCCAGATGTTGCACAGGTAGCTGAGAAGATTAATGATACAAAGATGGCATTAGAGAGTGCAATAGAGAGTATCAGTGATGGTATCAGAGAGAAAAAAAGATCTTTGGAAGATACACTTTATAACAGTGAGACAAAGCTACTTAAGTATCCTGAAAAAGAGAGAGAGTTAGCAGATCTTCAAAGAAAATATAAGATTAACGAAAAAACATATGAATTTTTGCTTCAAAAACAAGCAGAGATGTCTATCAATAAAGCATCAACTGTTTCAAACAATCGTGTTTTAGATAGAGCAGTTAAAGAGGATGTCCCTGTTAGACCAAACATACCTATGATTGTTGCTGCTAGTGGACTTTTAGGTCTTATCGCTGCGATGCTTTTAGCATTTTTAAGAGATTTCCTAGATCATAAGATAAAAACAAGAGAAGATTTAGCAAGTGCTACGAAGATTCCATTTTATGGTGTTGTGCCACATGTTAGAAGTGCAGATAAGATGTTTACTATCGATGATCAGCAGTCGGTGGCTAGTGAAGCACTAAGACTTATACGAACAAACTTAGAGTTTATAGCAACTGACAACAAAAGTAAAGTTATAGTAGTAACTTCAACCGTACCAAATGAAGGTAAAACGACGATAGCATCAAACTTAGCGGCAGTGTTTGGTATGGGTGATAAAAAGTGTATCTTGTTATCACTTGATATGAGACGACCAATGCTTCATAAAGTATTTTCACTGACAAATAAGATAGGTATGAGTACCGTTTTATCTAAAAAGAGTGCTTTAAAAGAGGTTATCTGGGAACATAAAAAGATAAAAAATCTTGATATTATCACATCAGGTCCGATACCTCCAAATCCTTCTGAGCTTATGCAAGTTGGAAAGATTGAAGAGATTATCAATGAGCTTAGACGAGAGTATGATTATATTATCGTTGATTCACCACCGATGGGTCTTGTAACAGATGCGCTTCTTCTTATGAAACAAGCGGATATCTCTCTTGTGGTGTTTAGATCAGAGTTTTCTGAAAAAGATTATGTGAAGTCGTTAGAAGATATATCTCACTCATATAATATTGACAATGTTGGATTAGTTTTAAATGGTGTTAAACCTAAAAATATGTCTCAAAGCTTTTTCAAATATAGCTATACATATAAATAAAAAAAGAAAGAAGAAGTAGAGATGTTTGGGAGTGAGTTAAGTTTAGTTGACGGTCTTTTAGTATCGTTGATGACCATGCTTTTTATTACAGCGATTATCAAGTTTTCTGCAAAGATAGGAATGCTTGATATTCCAAATGATAGAAGTTCTCATGTAAATCCTACACCAAGAGGTGCGGGAGTAGCTATGTTCTTTGCATACATGTCTATTTTATTTATGTTTCATTGGAGTTTTATCCAAGAGTATGCAGGCTTTTTCATAGCACTTATCCTTATATTTGCTGTTGGTGTTTATGATGATAACAAAGGTGTTTCTCCCAAAGTAAAGTTTGTAGCTATTATAGCTGCTACACTTCTTATCTTTTTTATCAATGATTTTCAGATAGATACTGTAGGAACTTGGTTTGGATATGAGACAAAACTTCCATGGGTATTTGCACTTATACTTACTATCTTTGCAATAGTTGGATTTACCAATGCACTTAATCTTTTAGATGGTTTAGATGGACTTGCTGGTAGTATATCTCTAGTTATATTTACCTCTTTTGCTTATGTTGGATATGTATATGGTGATAACTTTATACTTACGATGTCTTTAATCATGATTTTCTCTCTTGTAGGATTTTTGTTTTTTAACTGGAGTCCAGCTTCAATCTTTATGGGAGATAGTGGCTCTTTAGTTCTTGGTTTTGCTGTGGCTGTTGTAGCTATCAAGGCAGTTGAACATATAAGTGTTACTTCTGTGCTTCTTATCGCTTCTATGCCTATAGTAGATACTTTAGTTGTGATGACAAGAAGAATCCAAAGAGGTCTATCTCCTTTTAACCCTGATAAAACACATATACACCATAAGATGCTTACATGGAGAGGTAGTGTTGACCACTCAGTACTCATTCTTGTAACTATTCAGATAGTTTTTTCTCTTATAGGTGTTCTTTTAAGAGAAAAAGGTGATGAGAGTAACTTTTTATTGGTACTTTTGATGCTTTATCTGTTTTTTAACTTTTTAGATGAGAGAAAATTAGTTAGAGATAAGTTATCTATTACAAAGATAAAAAGAAAGTTGGCGTATTTTATAAAAAATAGAGTTACACATAAAAAAGCTACTATGTTTTTAGTTGGTTTGATTGTAGTTTTGTTTATTGTTAGGGTTGTTTCTTAGCTTTTACAAACTTTTTGTTATACTCCACACATACTAAACATAAATATCGGAAAATAGATGATTTACGAACATGAAATCCCAAGTCAAAGTCGCTTATATTTTGCAAACAGTGCAAAACTAAAACGAGATATAGAAAAGATAGCTAGCGATGTCTTATATGCACAAAAGTATGAAGAGATAGTAACACCCATTTTTTCCTACCACCAACAAGAAAATATAAGTGAAAAAGAGCTTATCCGTTTTTCAGATAGAGATAACCATATCATCTCACTTCGTGCTGATAGTACAGAAGATGTTGTTAGAATTATCACTAAAAGATTGGGCAGAAGTGTAGCTCAAAAAAAGTGGTTTTATATACAGCCAGTTTATAAGTTCCCAAGTCGTGAGTTTAACCAGATAGGAGCAGAAGAGCTTGAAAATGATAATTTAGAGCATAGTATCAACGATAGTTCTAAAATTTTAAAAGCTTTAAAACTAAAACCACTACTTCAAATCTCAAACATCAATATACCAAGAGAGATAGCAAAAGAGCTTGATATATCACTTGAATTGTTTAAAAATGCCAATCTTGAAGAGATTTTAAAACTAGATGTCTCATGGCTTAGTAAGTTGGCATATATACAAAATATTTCTCAGATAGATGAAGTTGTTAGCGAGCTTCCAGAGAGTTTAAAAATGGAACTTTTAAAGATAAAAAGTTTATGTGAAGAGATTGATTATGAAGAAGTTGTGATAGCACCTTTATATTATGCTAAAATGCAGTATTATGATAGTCTATTTTTTAGATATATTCAAAACAATGAAACACTTGGCATGGGTGGAAACTATAACCATAGAGATTTAAATGCAACAGGATTTGCACTTTATACAGATAAATTAATAGAGGAAATGAGTAAATAAATGGAAAAACAGGCAAATTTGATAGTAGGTTTACAGTGGGGTGATGAAGGAAAAGGGAAGATTGTGGACCACATGGCACAAAATGCTGATGTAGTATGTCGTTTTGCAGGTGGACACAATGCAGGACATACGATAGTGGTTGATGGTACAAAGTATGCTTTACACCTCATACCTTCAGGGGTACTAAATAAAAATGCAACAAATATCATAGGAAATGGCGTAGTTATAAGTCCTGAAAACTTGATAGATAAAGAGTTAAAACAGTTTGACAATTTACAAGGCAGACTTTTTATAAGTGATAAAGCCCATCTTTTACTTCCTTACCATGCCTTGATTGACCAAGGAAAAGAGAAACTTAGAAAAAAAGCTATAGGAACTACTGGAAAAGGTATAGGGCCAGCATATGCTGATAAGATAGTTCGTGTTGGGCATCGCGTTGGTGAGTTGCATCATACCGATAAGTTAGCTGAAAAACTTATAAGTTATTTTGAGTCAAACAGAACACTTTTTGAAGCACTAGAGATTGAGATACCAACATACGAAAAACTTTTAGGTGAGTTAGACCACTATAAAGAGCAGTTAGAGCCTTATATAGCAGATACAACACAGATGGTGTGGAAATACTTAGAAGAGGGTAAAAAAGTTCTTTTAGAGGGTGCTCAGGGAACGATGCTTGATATAGACCATGGGACTTATCCTTTTGTTACAAGTTCAAGTACTGTTAGTGCTGGAGCTTGTACAGGTTTGGGACTCAGCCCAAAAAATATAGGAAAAGTGACAGGTATTGCCAAAGCATATTGCACAAGAGTTGGAAATGGACCTTTCCCTAGTGAGGATTTTGGAGAAGATGGTGACCGTATGGCTGATGTGGGTCATGAGTATGGTACAACAACAGGACGAAAAAGACGATGTGGTTGGTTTGATGCAGTAGCCGCTTCTCATGCATGTAGACTAAATGGATGTGACCAGATAGCTTTGATGAAACTTGATGTATTAGATGGTTTTGATGAAGTAAAAGTTTGTGTTGCTTATGAGTTTGAAGGAAAAGAGATAGATTATGTTCCTTATGATTTAGAAGATGTAAAACCTATCTATAAAAGCTTTAAAGGCTGGGATAAGGTTGAAGGTGCTAGAGAGTATGATGAGTTACCGATAGAAGCTAAAGAGTATGTTAAAGCTTTAGAAGTTTTAACAAAAACAAAAATTGGAATCATCTCAACAAGCCCAGATAGAAAAGATACGATTATAGTAAAATGAGAAAAATAACTCTTTACGTGATGTGTACCCAAGAGCAACAAGGTTGCGAGGGCACTCTGCCGAAGAGCCTTTTTGGACTTGTTCAAAAAGGAGCATAAAAATGAAAACAAAATTTTCTCAGATATTGAAAGTAAAACAGAGACGAGTTGATGAGATAGAAAATGAACTCATGGATGTTCGGTTTCAAAAGAGAAAAACTTTAACAAAGATTGAAGAGATAGTAAAAGAGATAGAGGGGTTAAAAACTCCTCAAAGTGGAAGTTTTGCAGAGATAAATCTTTCGCACTCTTATCTTAAAAATCTTTCCAATCAAAAACAATCAAAAGAACAAGAGATAATTCAACTAGATCAGCAGATAGAAGGTATAAAAGAGCTTTATAAAGAAGCAAATATAGAGTTTGAAAAAGTAAAGTATCTTGAAGATTTAGAGATTGCAAAAAAGCTTCAAGAGATAAAAGTTCAAGAAGCTAAAGATATGGATGAGATAGCCAATCTTTTACATGCACAGAAAAAAAACAAGGTAGCTTGATGCGATATATAATGATTTTAGCTCTATTCTTTATACATCTTCAAGCTAAAACACCGCTGTTTGATTGTGACCAAGTTTTTGAGCAGAGAAAAGATGAGTTAGAGCGAGAACTAGAGCGAATAGACCAAAGATCGCAAGAGTTTGAAGCTTACCAAGAAGCTTCCCAGTCACTTCTTGACCAAAAAGAGCAAAAACTTTCACAAAAGTTAGATGAATTAAATGCCACTTTAGTTAAAGTTGAAAGTACAAAAAAAGAGATTTTACAACTTTATGAAGATAATGAAAAGCTTTTAGAAGCGATAAAAAAAGCCAAAGATGACAAAGTCAGTGCTACTTACCTAAAGATGAAAGATAAAAAAGCAGCAGCTATTTTAGACAACATGCCACGAGATAAAGCTGCAAAAATTCTCTTTACACTTACCCCGAAAAAAATAGCAAAAATTATGGCAAAGATGAACCCAGTGTATGCCTCTGAGGTAACTTTACTCTTAAAAAAAGGTCCTCCGTTTGATGAAAATCTAACGAAGTAATCCACTATTTACCAAAACTTTGCTATTATGTATGACAATACATTAACAAGGCTTTTAGATGAAACTTCCAGTAAAACATGCACAATACATTGCAAATAAAATTCCCATAGATATGTTAAACTCTGGATATGTAACCTTTACAAAAGGGCTAGAACCAGTAAAAGCATGTGCTGAAGAGATTATCAAAGCTGATCTAGAAAAAGAGAAAGCACTTGAACAGAGAGTGGAAGAGATACTCGAAGAGAACGAAGATGAGATGGAGTTTATGCAAGTAGACCGTCGTAGTATGTTTTGGATGATTAAGAAAAAGATTGCGGCTGAGTATGATGTGATTTTATCTTATGAAGATAGATTTTCCAATGTTGCTCATATCATCCTTGATAAACTTTGGTCAGAGAGTTTGATAGAATATAGCGTAACAGAGAACTTGATGAAAAATGTGATCTATACTTCTATGGAAAACTATATAGAGGGTTTTATGGATATAGAAGATGTGGTTATAGACAAGATAGATGGCATGAAACGAAAGCTAATCCCTGGAACAGATGACTATAATGCTGTGTTTGATAGATTTTATCGTGAAGAGTTACAGAAAAAAGGTATGTTTTAATGGCTGAAAAGTTATGGATTTATCTAGAAAATGGTACATTTTTAGAGGCTAAAAGTTTTGGAGCAAGTGGTACGAAAGTAGGGGAGATAGTCTTTAATACTTCTATGACAGGTTATCAAGAAATCATGAGTGACCCAAGTTATGCAGGACAGTTTGTAGTATTTACGATGCCAGAGATTGGTAATGTTGGTTGTAATGATGATGATATGGAAAGCTCTACCGTTCACTCAAGTGGTATGATAGTTCGCTCATACCAAGATAGATATTCAAACTTTAGAGGCGACAGCTCTTTGGCAGAGTTTTTAAAGAGTTCTGATGCTTTGGGGATTTGTGAGATAGATACAAGATTTTTAACTAAGATGATACGAGATGAAGGTCCTCAGATGATGATAGCTTCAACAGAAATCTCAGATAAAGAAGCGTTAAAACAAAAGCTTGAAAACTCTCCTCGCATAGAAGAGGTCAATTATATAGAGAAGGTAAGTACCAAAGAAGTTTATACTCATGAGAGTGGCTCATGGGATGGGGAAAACCAAAAGTATAAAGAGCCTATGAGAAGTGGTAAAAAGATTGTAGTTTTAGACTTTGGCGTAAAGCGAAATATCTTAAATGAACTTAGCCAAACAGGACTTACAGTAGAAGTAGCTCCTAACAATACATCAGCAGAAAAGTTAATCGCAAGATATAAAAGTAGAGAGATTTCAGGTGTGTTCTTGTCAAATGGACCGGGTGATCCACTAGTTTTAAAAGATGAAGCAGTAGAGATAAAAAAACTTATCGATGCAAAAGTTCCAATGTTTGCTATCTGTTTAGGACATCAGCTTTTATCTATAGCTCATGGACACAATACTTACAAGTTAAAGTTTGGGCAACACGGTGGAAACCATCCTGTGCAAAACCAAGCAAATCGTGTAGTAGAGATAACAGCACAAAACCATAACTACAATGTTCCAGACTCTATCTGTGACATCGCAAAAGTTACACATATCAACCTTTTTGATCAAACTATCGAAGGTGTTAGTTATAACGATGCTCCGATATTTTCAGTGCAACATCATCCAGAAGCAAGTCCAGGTCCCCATGATAGTAAGTATATCTTTGAAGAGTTTGCTAGGAGTTTGTAGCTTCTTTTCCTAAAAATATTGTATTTATTGTGTGAATTACCGATATATATTAAATTTCCTCTTTTTATATGATTTAAAGTAGGGATGAGTATAAGCAAAAGGTAGTTCCATGGGAAGTAAAAATATAGAGAATGTATCTATTTATATCATTACTTATAATGAAGAAAATGATATAAAAAATTGTTTAGATTCAGTTTCTTGGTCAAATGATATCGTTCTCTTAGATTCTTACAGTACAGATGCTACTATCTCTTTAGCTAAAACTTATGCAAATACACGAGTATTTCAAAGAGAATTTGATAATTATTCAAGTCAAAGAAATTATGGATTGCAGGAAATTGATTTTTTAAATCCATGGGTATTTATAATTGATGCTGATGAAGTGTGCACGGAAGAACTCTCTCATGAGATATTGTCAATAGCTACTTTGCCAGATGATGCTATAGCCTATAGTGTACGAAGAAATACTTTCTATCGAGATAAACTACTAAAACATAACAGTTTACACAATGCTAGAGTTGAGCGGCTTGTAAAGCCCAAAAAGATTTTGTTTTATGGAAACATTCATGAAAAGTTAGATTACGATGGAAAGATGGGAGAACTTTCTAGCCGACTTGATCACTTTCCATTTTCAAAGGGAATTGATTATTGGCTTATGCGACGAAATACTTACTCTACATTGAGTGCAGAAAATGAACTAATTCATAATTATCCTATATCTATTAAAGATATTTATTCACAAAATGATATTAGACGACGAGTATTTTTAAATGCTATTTATAAGCGATTGCCAGTTCGTTGGTTACTGTTTTTTCTTTACAATTTCTTTGTAAAGTTTTGTTTTATTGATGGAGTTAAAGGGATGCACATGATTTTACTTGAAACATATTATGAATTTCTTATTGTTGCTAAAATAGATTATAAAAAGGATTGATTATAAAAAATTTATTACCACATATTGCACCGATTTTTTTAAAAAATAGACTAACTGAAATAACATTTTTTACAACAAACAAGTGCAACATGCATTGTAAACACTGTTTTGTAACTGATGAGTTAAATAGTAAAACTGAAGATGATTATCTAACAGTTAGTGAAATAGTTAAAATGGGTGAGTTTATTCCTCGTGTTCAACGAGTTCATCTTGGTGGTGGAGAGCCATTTTTAAGAGATGATATATCCAAGTTAGCTGTATCTTTATCTCAAAATTGGAAAACAGGTGTTATTTGTCTTCCAACAAATGGTTGGTTTGGTGAAAATATCGTAAAAACTATAGAAGCTTTTGGTCAAGATGGATATGGAAACTTAAGGCTTCATTTTTCTATAAACTCACCTAATCCTAAAGATATGGATGATTTTACTCAGATGAAAGGCTCTTTCCAGCGTTGGCGAAACAATATCGAACTTGCAAAAGAGGCTTCAAGTAAGTATGACAATATTACCATAGTGGCACTCTCTTCTTTCAATGAATTTAATCAGGATTTATTTATAGAATTGATAGATTTTGTTATGGATGAAGTTTCTGTTGATGATTTTAGTTTTCAGTTAGTAAGGTCACATGGAGATTATCATCCTACTCTAAACATAGATAAGTTCAATGAGGCAATTGATTATTATTTTAATCATAAAAGTAAAAATAATGCACTTTTAAAATCTTATCGTTCTAAAATTCGTGAGAAAACAGCAGAGTATTATAGAAAACCAGAATATAGTGTACCTTGTACTGCAGCAACATCTCGTGTTGTGATTTCCCCAACAGGTGGTATTTATCCATGTGAAAAGATAGGTTATCCTAACTTGATTGAAAAAGATAGATGGTTTATGGGGTCAATTAGAGATTTTGATTATGATATTACAAAGTTACTTGATGGTGAGTTGGCTGTAGATGTTAGAAATAGGATATATGAGGGGAAGTGCCACTGTGACCATGGTATTGATTCGGCATTGAGTCAGCTTTCAAGTACAAAGTTTAAGTTTGAAGTTGTTTCTAAAGCTATTGAAAATTTGATAAAAAATCCTAGGAGTTAAGTATGAACAGTGAAGATATATGCACAAAATGCATCATCCCAAAAACAGCACATAGTGTAAAGTTTGATAAAGAGGGTTATTGTGAATTATGCAATAATGATTTAGGCGAAATACATGAAACAAATAATGAAGAAAATATTAAAAATTATATAGATGAAATCAAACGAGCAGGTAAGGGTCGTGACTATGATTGTTTGGTTGGGGTTAGTGGTGGGCGTGATAGTGCATATCTTTTACATGTATTGGTTACGAAACACAACTTAAGATGCTTGGCGGCATATTATAAAACACCATTTACTCCTGAGGTGATTGATGAAAATGTCAAAATGTTGACAAAAAAGTTAGATGTACCTTTGGTAGAGATGGATATATCAAGAGAAAACCATAAAAATCTTGCTCAAAAGATGATGCTTTTATGGATGAAAAAACCAAATAACATCATCGCAAATCTTACATGTGCTTCATGTAAACAAGTCAATCATGAGATATATAAGATTGCTAAAAAAAATAATATCGCTTATATCGTTTATGGTGGAACAAAGATTGAAACTTTTCAGATAGGTGTAGCACAATCAAAAAAATCAAAAATAAATGAGTTAAAAGAAGTTAGTTTAACGGCAAGTGTTAAGCAGATGATTAAAGTTGCATTGCATGGGACATCTATCTTGTTTCAACAACCAAAATTGTTTTTAGATCTTCCTGCTTTGTTTAAAGCTAGTATCCTTCATTTGAACCCTCACACACCTTATCTTAGACTTCGTTATCCAGATATTAAAATGACAGGGTATTATTATATTGCAGGGTATGATGAAAAAGTTGTTAATAAGTTTTTATCTGATGTTGATTGGAAAATACCAGATAATTGTAACTCTATTTGGCGTTCTGATTGTGCATTTAATGAATTGAAAAATTATATGTTTAAAAAAGGAGCAGGTTTAACTTATGTAGATGCATATATGAGCAACATGGTAAGAGTAGGTATCTTAACACAAGAAGAAGCATTAAAACGTGCAAAAGTTGAAGGAAAAATATCTCAAGATAGGATAAAAGAAGTCTGTGATATTCTTGAAATACCTACTAGTTCATTTCAAGACTTATAATGACAATAGGCTTTATATCTCATCTTGATTGGAATTTATATATCTTTAGATTACCCATGATGGTAGAGTTGGTAAAAAGAGGACATACTGTATATGCTATCGTACCTACTTGTGGGGAGTATAGTAAAAAAATTAGTTCGTATGGGATTGAGTGTGTTTCCTATGATATTCAAAGGGATAGTTTGAATCCATTGAAAGAGCTTTTAGTAATAGAGAGTATATATAAAGCGATAAAGCCATTGAACTTAGATATGTTACAAACAACTACGGTTAAGCCAAATATTTACGGAACATTTGCAGCAACTCGTGCAAAAGTACCAGTAGTTGTAAACCTGATAGAGGGGTTAGGTACTGTTTATGTTGAAAACTCTGTTAAAAATAGTGTTCTTCGTTTTATACAAGAGAGTCTTTATAAAAAGGCATTTAAACTTTCTAAAAAGGTAGTTTTTGTTAACTCTGATGACCCAGTTTACATGATAAAAAAAGGGATGATAACAGAGGATAAAGTTAAGGTTATCAAGAGTGTTGGAATTGACACAGAAGAATTTTCTATGCAAAAGATAACTGATATATCATCGTTAAAAAAATCTTTAGGTTTAAAAGATGAGATAGTAGTTTTGATGGTAGCAAGAGCGATTTGGTATAAAGGGGTTCGTGAGTTTTATGAGATGGCTTCAAGATTTGATAATAAAAAAGTGAGATTTATCTTTGTTGGAGGTGTAGATAAAGGGTTTTTTGCTAGTGCTTCAGAAGAGTTCTTGCAAGATGGTGATGTCCAATGGCTTGGGCATCGTGATGATATAAAAGAGTTAACAGCACTTTGCGATATATATGTACTTCCTACAAGTTACCGTGAAGGAGTACCTAAAACACTTCTTGAAGCAGCATCTATGTCAAAACCAATTGTTACTACAGATGCTGTAGGTTGTCGTGATGTGGTAGATGATGGTATCAATGGGTATTTAGTTCCAGTTAAAAACAATTCAATCCTTTACGAAAAGATAAAAGTATTGGTAGAAAATCCTATATTAAGAAAAGAGATGGGAGAAAAGGGAAGAGAAAAAGCTGTAAAAGAGTTTGATATAAAAAATATTGTTTCACAATATACAAATCTTTATGAAAGTTTTTTTCCTATCAAAGATGAGCCAAGCATGGAGAGTAGTACATAACCTAAAAAGAAATAAAGCCCTGATTCTATCTTTAGGGCACTATTTATATCTTGTTTTGTTGAGAAAAATACTACTAAAAATGAAACTATAAATACATCTGCCATCGACCATTTTCCAAGTTTATCTATGATATTAGTGATGTTTTTTCCCATGCCACTCTCTTTTAAAAATCCATAAAGAAGTATGACAAATGTTTTGATGATTGGTAAGATGATGCTAAAAAGTAGAACTAGCATGGCTATAAGATAGTTTTGTTGTGAAAACAGCTTTTCTATAGTCCCCAATATACTTTTAGTATCAAAAGATAAAGTTACCATGCCTACAATCGGAAAATGTTTATAAACAACTATCATCAAAAGTGGAGCTGTTAAGCCAAAAAAGAGAGTAACTAAAGAGGAAGAACCCACAAAAAGTATCAAAAAATCATAATCCAATAACCAAAATAGAAGTAAAAATAGAACGATAGTTCCAAAAAAGTAGTAAAGATACATCAATGCTTTTTGTTGAGTTAGTTTCATACTTTTTTTTAGTTTTTCTATTTTGGATTGTTTTTTTGT
>JAUTBQ010149945.1:0-14183 GCA_032361185.1 Lepetodrilus ovalis | reverse complement strand
AAAAATCTGTGATTGTATGCCTTTAACATTGCAGATTTTCAAATGACCATTGATATGGCCTTCTCACATTGTTAATATTTTGTAAATTTCAAGAAAATTCAACGTCAAACTCTCAATTATCTGGATTTAGCTATTATAAGAACATCCAGATCTTTATCAAACATGTCAAAATATGTACAGAAAAATATAATTAAACAGCTGTGCTGGTGTCTACACATTATAAAATACGAGAGATAAGACAAATTTTGGGGAATTTATCTGTTCTCATTACAGGATTCCAAACTTTTTTTAATTTGTGCCTATCATGTCAGATTTAACCCCACAAAAAACGTACATCATTAAAAGAGTGAAATTGAAATGTATACAAATTATTTCTCTTTATAAGACCCTTTTTTATTTATATCATAAATAAATACTACCCTCCATAATAAATACATTTCCAAATATACGTTTTTCAATTCCATTATTTTTTTTTTAATAATTTCAATCACAAACAACATTATGAGAAATTACATCTGTTTACCTAAGAGGTCCTTATAGTGAGGAGGATTGCATGTATATCTTTTTATCAGTGTTTATGATGTTCTGCCTTTCTAGCGATAATAATATTACTCAAGTTAGTGCAAAGATTGCAGAAACCGTGGAACAGGTTGATGACGTGAGATGTTTATCGACTATTTTACACACAAAAAACACAAGATGGGATATTTCTTGATCATGGGAACACCAAGTATTAGATAACTCAACTTGAGATTAAGGTTTGCTTAAACAGGGTTAAATTTATCAGGTCTTTAGACATTTTGCGTTTGAGCTTATCATGAACAGACACTCCCATAAGAACTTTTCCCATATTAATATTAATAAGGTCTTCAGAAGTTTCTAACTTTTTATCATGATGTTTCAATCTGATGTAGGATTTAACTTTGAATATCTTCATGTAGGAGATAAAAACGTTAGTCTTGATATATAGATTAAATATAATCTTAAAATGTTTTTAAAAGTGCATTAATATTATATAATTTCAGTCCTTTATGCATGATAATATAAATGTACGTCTTCATTTTAAAATTATTTTGTCCAAAATCCAATTTAAAAAAAAATAAAATCTTTGGAATATCTGCTAATATTAAACATTCTGAAATACAATAGATCTAGCATGTTACAATTCTCTAGAGTAAGTTAGATTACTCTATAAATCATGGTATATATTATCAAAATAACCACATATCCTTACAATAGTATACATACATATATTGACTACAGTGTATATAATGCAATGTTAACAACACATGTATTGATTGAGAGAAACAATCAATGCATAAATAGTACAGGATAATTTATGAACAAACATTTTCCTTATGGATGTGCCTGCAATATTACTAGTGTGGACATATGGATTCAATATAAGTGGTTTTGTTATGAGCATAAACTGGTTTAATATGGTAATATATTGTGTACACATGTGGAAAGAAGCCAGACACTTGTGTATTTGCGAGGGAATTGGTGGATAAATACAACTCTGTCTTCTTTAGTATTTCAGTGATTTGTTTATGTGGGAGAAAAACCTGAAACAATTAGCTGGACAGTCCTGTATAAAATGACATAACTGTGAACCCTCTCCCTACTGCAGACAACAGATGCCCTAAGCAGTAGTGTATGTGTATAAATCAGCAGGGAGAAGGTTAAATCAACCGTAACTACATGTACCATAATAACCCTTGCAGCATTTTGTACAGTAGGATCAGTGTTCTTGAACTAAGGGAGCTAACTGTACACATTGTGTCATATGCTTTTCCATGTGGATCTGTTCTTTACAGTGGAGATGGTAATGGGAGACCAATTGAGATTCAAATTCTTGTACAAAATGTCATAGCTCTTAAGGTAATGTTGTCAAATATGCAGACGAATCAGTTCAATCCACAACAATTTCCTAGCCAATTGTATTTTTTAAAACAAAACAGTAACACCAGATTTACACTACTGTCAAATCTGCATTAACAAACCATAACACGCACATAGTACACGCCCCTGATTATCTATACCATAGCAACCATTGCAGCATTTTATACATGACCCTGGTGTTCTTGAACTAAGGCAGTTAACTATCAAATCACTTTCCATGTCGATCTGTTCCGTGGATCTGTTTTTTACAGTGGAGATGGTAATGGGAGACCAATCGAGATTCAAACTGGAACCTTTGGATTTTATAGTTGTGTTTTACTACAGCAGCACTGTGCTGAACCCTAGTGCAGAAAACCAGACATCTATTGCACTTGATGCATTTAGCTATATCAATGTCTCCATTTAGTGGAAAGCAGAAGCATTATGGAGACAAAGCAACTTTGTCTAGCTGAAACCAGCTGTGAACATACTCACTGAACATATGAAATTGAGAGGTTATCTTATATTAAGGTTAATTACAGAATACAAAAAGGGCCCCCCAAAATATATGTATATATAAAACTTGTTGACATGAGAGAATTAAAAAAAATCTAAAATAATATTTCATGCAACCAAAAAAAGACACAGCATGAACAAACAAAGATTGTTTCTTTTTCCAAAACGATAAGAAGTCATGACGAGTTAAACTGCCCTTAAACCCCTCATAATGAAGCACAACAATCACAAGGTATTAAGCATGACATTTCATATCACAACTGCCCATAAAAAAAATAGGGCGAAATACTATTTTCCTCCAACACACTTCAGACATGATATACTATTTCCCTGACCCCTACTTCTCACTACCAGACAGCATTCTCTTACAGACACTCATCATAGGAAAATACTGCATGTATTTATCCAACTGGGATGAGACATATTATCTGGGTCAAACTGTATGTTTTCTAGTTCTGGGTATACAAGAAGTTGTTTGTGCTCCTGGTTCCATAATGGAGGCTTGTCACAGATATGCTGATGTGCTTAATAATCGCCAAGGTTCGAGGCAAATGGAAATCTGGATTTATGAAGCATGTAATCTACTGGGCCTTGAGCAGTCATGGTGAAATCAACAGCCAACGGATTCATGTGGTCATTTTTATCTGAAAGAGTAATAACTAATAAAAATCTTGGTTAGTCGCCCATTATTTCTTTACAAATGTGGTCTTTGATTGGTTCCAAACCAAGACAACATAACAACATTGCTATTAGGAGAAGAAAAATAAACAGTGATTTTTATATTTAGAGTGTGTACCAAAGTCATACAATAACAATGATGAAATGTCCAAGAAATAATTGTAAGAAATTGAACAAGTATTTGAGAGATAATAACATTGCAATTTCCTCAGAATAATAAGAGATATTGCCATCCTACTATACAAAAACAACAACAGTTTACAGCATAATATTATATTATTATGTCTCTTGCTGAAATACATGTACAGTGTCCCCTCGATATAAGGCTGTTCGATACTGAGCGGATTCGGATATAAGGCTGGATGTGGATCCAATTTTTTTTTTTTTGTTATTTACTTGTACTATCCTATAAGGCTGGTACTATAAAATCAGCTTTATATCGAGGGGACACTGTATATGTCATGATTAGTAGTGAGTGAGTGATTTGCGACGATTAAACAGTAATTATTTAACTATTATGTTATGTATTAAAAATGAAGAAGCATGAAAAAACATGCAAAAAAAAGTGTAATTAAAATTATGATTATGATAATAGTGCTATAATTGGATGGTGAAATTTGGTATATATTACAATAACTTGATGTAGTTGCAGATTAGTTTGAATAAATAGTATGAATACAATAGTTGAAATGATAAAATACAAAAATTTGTGATATAATCCAATTTCTTTTAAAAATGATAGAATGAGGTGCCCAGGAACCTGGGTGAAAAGATGTTTTAGTTTTAATTGTCAGACAATGATTAAGAATAAAACATGTAATGAGCGAGTGATTATGGAGTTTAACATCGCTGCGGGAATCTTTCACCTATTTGCAGTATAAAACATGTAATAATAAAACTATAAATAAATCAAATAAAAGCATTAAGATATATTTGAAAAATGCCACAGTAGCCATTGAAAAAGCACTGTTCAGCTTATACTATAGCTGCTAGTCGGCTGTGGTGCAACAAATGCTTATAGCCACTAGTCGGCTGTGGTCCAACAAATGCTAAGAGTCGCTAGTCAGCTGCGGTGCAACAAATGCTAATAGCCGCTAGTCGGCTGTGGTGCAACAAATGCTTATAGCTTCTAGTCAGCTGTGGTGCAACAAATGCTTATAGCTTCTAGTTGGCTGTGGTGCAACAAATGCTTATAGCCGCTAGTCAGCTGTGGTGCAACAAATGCTAAAAGCTGCTAGTCTGCTGTGGTGCAACAAATGTTTATACGGTAGCTGCTAGTTGGCTGTGGTGCCACAAAAGCTTGTAGCTGCTAGTCGGTTGTGCTTGTGTTGGTTTATTCAGAGTTTGTACAGTAAATAGGCCTAGCAGAATCAGAGATATCCGATTATTGCTGGAATTTAATGTTTTTGCCCCAAAATGCCGCCTCCCACCGTCTCAGCCGATGCCTATGATCTCAAATTTCTGACTAACCCATGGCATGACATCCAAGTCTAGGATACGGAAAATTGTTTTAGGACTTTGGACACGAGTATCGAAATAATTGTCTAACCTATGGTGTGACATCCAAGTTTCGGATACTGAAAACTTCCTTAGAATGTTGGACATGAGTATCAAAATAACAAACCCATCTGGAATCTATTAAATTTAATGATGATCAACTTGAACAGTTTTAGTACTTACAGATTTGAAAGAGCTAATGTATTTTAGTAAATCTGAACTTCGAACCAAGAAAGTTGAAGACTTCCTTGGGGACACTAAAACTGAAGGAATATTTGGTATTTGTTATTCGATTAATATTCGTGATAAATTATTTTTATTATTAATTATACTTCTGTCTCAGAACAGCAGCCATTAAGTAAAAGTAAAAGTAAAAGTGAAAGAAAAATTAAAAATAAAATATAAAATACTGCATAACACAAACTAAATCCAATAATGGTGAACATTTTCTATTTTTGGTTTGTTTTTGTAATGGGGTTTATAGTCGCTTTCTAGAATCTTTCACTAACATCACGACTTGTCAGTTTTTAGGGCAAGAGGAAACCTGCAACATCAGTAGCACTGAATGTTGCAGTAAATCTGCGAGCACCGGCTGGTACTGACAGACCAAGGGTGAAAAATAATTTTATTATTAATGGTAGGTCTACTTCTGACTTTCTAACATAACCAATAGGTAAATGTAAAAATAAAAGTTAAAATATCACAATACACCGACAATAAATCCATTACCCGGTAATAGTGATGAATACTTATCTATTAATATTAATTCCTTAGAATGTGGGACACAAGTATAGAAATAACAAATGGATCTCGATTCTTATTATTAATGATACTTCAGACTTAGAACTTAAAATATCATAACATGCAAACACGTGAGTAAGACACGTCTTGTGATGCATCTCCGTGAATATTGACTTAGAAATGTTTCGTCTCGCTTCAGATAGATATAAAACACCTTCGTTCAATCACGTGTTCCCAACATATTCCGCAAAAACATGGTACCAGCTTCCACTGAGGATAGATACTTCCGTTTGTTGGCAGCAGGAACAGATTGTTACATCGGCATGTTTTGTTGCCAATTCCAATAGATATGAGTGTAATTGGTGCCCGCGATCAGGATTGGATGTACCCGGTACTGTAATAATGCAGACATCAACTATGGTTTGTCAGTACCAGATGGTAGTCACAGGTTTGCTGCAACTTTCAGCACTATAGATGTTGCGGTTTTTCTCCTGCCATAAACTGACGAGCCATGATACAAGTGAAAGAATCTTGAAAGCAACTCGAGGAATTACATTTTTAAAAAAAATAAGAAAGAAAAAAAAGCAAATTCCCCATTAGGCAATAACATATAGTATTTTATATGTGAAATTTGTATGTTTCTTGATGTCCCTGCTGGATTAACCCTCTCCATGCTGCAGGCAACCAGAGATGCCCTAAAGAGCAGTGTCTGTGCCTAAGCCAGCAGAACGAGAGTTAATCCAAATCCTGGCTACATATGACACCTCCAGCATAAGGAAGGTTAACACACATTTATATTACATGAAGGGCATCAGTATAAACATTTCTTCCGTTTTCCAATACTAGAATACACACAGTGACAAACGGCACTCACGTAAACAATTTAAAATATCCAAAATGTCCCGTTGCAAATCCTTCTCAAATACAACCAAGATGATCATGTAGGCTTATAACTCCAAATTGATTTTCTATGTAATAGGAGGCTGTACAGGACCGGAGGCTGATATGGAGTCGGAATCTTTTAACATTTGCACAAAGAGATCCAAAACGTTATCCTTCAAGTACTGAAGAATTCTAGGATGGTTTTGATATCGACACCAACATTGACTCCAGAGAGTCTCAAAATCTGGCGTCTTTTTGTACTCTTACGTATATTATACATACACACGTCAAACTCAACGACATGTGTTTGGGTGAAACATGTGATAACATGATGGATTTATTCCCTAAAAATATTATTACTTTTTTTTCTTTCTGGAATGAGATGATAGTATTAATTTCATTTCCCCAAAACCTGGATTTTCGCGTGAACACTTCTAAGAAGTATGTTTTCTATGTATGTATCTTACCTTAGATTTAATAGGTATAACATTTATTTTTTTTATTTTAGAAAAACATTTTAGATATTTATATTAGTTTTATGGATACTGTTATCTTTATTAACATACCCTTCCATCATAAAAACTTCCATCAGCACTCATGTTTGTGATAGGTCCAGTCTACACGAAGCATTTATCAGTTTAACCCTCTGCCCTCTATATCAGCTTAACCCTCTACCCTCTGGCTATATCCTGTACAGTCAGACACAATGTGCTTGCAATCAATCCGGCTTGGAGAATGTTAAACAACCATTTGCATTGCTTAAGATATTTTCCTGGAGTAGTAACCGCCTCTCAAGAATAATATCAATATACTCTCTACAGTAAATACAAAGATAATTTGTAATAGGGATATCCAAATGTCCCTTTAAGAAACCTATCAATATACTCTCTGAAGTAAATATAAATATATCTACCGGTATTAACATGTATAACTATGTATTCCACCACATCTGTATGTATATTCCACCACACCTTTAAGAACCATATTAAAATACTCTATACAGAAAATATAATTAAAGATATATTGTAGGTATATCCATATGTATATTGTCTAATATCTTTTCCTGGAGTAGTAACCGCCCCTTTAAGAACCGTATCAATATACTCCTTCAGTAAATACAAAGATATACTCTCATAAACACATCCGTAGGAATACGCAATTGGAGAAGACAACACGTGCACGCAGATATAGCCGATGACCACGTGAGCAGAATTCCCACCCGTTTCGCGTCTGCTTGTGTCTTACAGCAGTGGCGACCTCTTGCGTGTATGTATATTTGTTTACCTATCCCCCGGGTCTAAACATACAGCCTACTCCGACTGAAATGCAAATGTAATACCACAGGAAAAATGCCACCCTCTTTTAGTGAGCCAATGAAAATTAACTCCTCCGCTTCACCAAGCGATCCTCTGTTTTCCAGCGTGGAGATCAGATGCTGTAACTTGTTGTATTTGCTCAAGAGAAATATCACTTGATATACGTACATACGCCGTGGAGGAATGGCGTTCCTCTCGATCAAGTGCCATGGGTCCATATGCCAGACTCTCGGAGGAGTATTTATTTAGACGAGCGTTCACGTTCGCTACAGACGCAGAGGGACGCCCGAGCTTGTGTGCATTTCCTGGAAAAAAAACTTCCAGATCAGAGAGCGGTCCGGCGAAGATATGACAATATACACAGAGGATGATGTATGTTTTGACATCAGAGTTGAGTAAACCATGTATATATCTGCACCTCGAGAATACAGACTCCTGTCGATATCTGCACCTTGCAGACATATTTGTCCTTGTCAAAGACTTTGTGTGTCATTTTCTTCTTCGAAATTACTGTATACGGTAACCAAATTAATAAAAAACCAAAAAAACACACAAATTACTTGAATAAACAATGGCTGATATATGCACCTTGCGGATGCCCACTAGAGCATAGGTATATGAACACCTTATGGGTACATATTCAAGCACCTCAGTGATATTAGTTCCAGTTGACATCTTCATTTCATGGTAGTCTTTTGCAAACAAATCAAGACAAATATATTCCCAATTAATTATTATTTTTTAAACACTTTTGTTAAATTAGTTGACACAATTATTCCAAAAATATTTAATGTAAAATCATTACGAAAAAGGTAATCCATGCAAAAAATTAAACTATTAGCTATACGTTGGAGTGTATCCTAGGGGAGTAGTGTTGTCTGTCTCTGGGGGATATACAGATACACACGCCAATGAAGATATACCAGTAGGTTGATGCATCAGGTCTCAAGGATATCACATTTCCCTTTCCCCGTTTTGAAAGTTCACATACCGGTAGATATGATGTTGCATATCAAACAGTCAAAATGTCTTTCTTTCTATAGTTCATTCCTAGCAGCATGTATTACACCATCCTCGCACCAGACAGATACTGATTACGTTAGCACTTCATCCATCATTTGTGACACACATTTAAGTGAAAACTTGCGCAAATAGCCAACCAATGAAATCATTTCCCCCGATTATTTCATTGGGAAAATCTATACAATGAAATAGATGTTATCATTGTTCTATTTATAGCTCCTATAGACTGTTTACGCAAGTTTTTCCCAAGATGTGTGCCAGGGGTAATGGGTGAAGTGCTAACATAATCAGTACCTCTCAGGTGTGAGGATGGCGTTACACATATCAACAAAATAGCTTACCAGTAATAAATACAAAATTACCCAGTAAACATATATGCACCCTTTTAATGAATATGGCATATAATTGAGCAGTACATGTACGCCGGCATCTACTTGTAAAATAAATATTACTTTTTCAACAAAACATTTCTACTTCCATGCAAATGTAGGAAGAAAATCTGTAAGAATTAAGCAAAAAAGTCAGAATCCAGGGCGGATACAGTTGAACAATTGATGATAACTATTATAACACTACCCAGTACCAATGCATACTGTCACCACAAATGAAGCTGTCGTTTTGAGTAATTCATGTCACTATGGTTTGGATGTGAACCAGTAACCAAAGATTCAGTTGTCCGACACACTTAACCATTTACCTCTTCAACCACCCACCTTGACAAACACATTTAGCATATTTACAACGCCATTGCCCAATCATGTTTTTATTCTCCACAGATACACCTCTTTGCGGTTCCGAAGCCTAGTCAGGTGCGTTTAAATATTTGACCTCTGACCCCCCGACCTCTGACCTGCGGTGAGCTGACCAGGTGGAGAGACGGTGTCCATATATCAAATCTGTCTGGACTCCGTCTGATTGCAGGTGGAGGAGGATATCTACATCTGTCATCTTCAGGCTCCATATCCCAAATAACCCTGCTGATAATGAAACCATAGCCCTGCTGATAATGAAACTGGAAAATAATCATAAAAAAATAAAATTAAAATTAAAATTGAAAAAATCATTGTGTATATGCCGGATCGAGATAATTTTTGAATACTTTTACCTGGGTGGTATAAGACTATAAATATAATTATCTTGTCATTTATTTTGCTGTCAGCATCAATTTTCTTTCATGTCTTGAATACAGTGCCCCCTCGATATAACATGCTCCGATGCACAGAGGATTCGGATATAATGCTGGGTCAGACGTGGATCCCATTTTTACTTTCGTTTTTTCCTTGCAATATCGTATAAGGCGAGTACTATAATGCAGGGGGTTATTTTCGTTATTTCCTTGCAAAATCGTATAAGGCGGGTACTATAATGCAGAGGTATGTCATGGAACCCGACTTCAGCATTATATCGAGGCGACACTGTATCATGTATGTTAAATTACTGATAATATTTTTTGGCAAACCTTACACGTACAGTATGTAGATTTGCATACAAATTGTCATGGCATCTTTCAGTATGCTCAAGGCTTTATTACCCTGCATGTACCTTATAATCATGATGCCTAGACCTATTACATAGACTCTGATGATATACCGAGAAAACCAGTACTAGCAATGCACCACATCCAAAACCACTGCACAAGCTGTCCAAATCCAGAATCTATGCCACTATAAATATGTGACAAGTATATGACAATGAGATGCAATTATATGACATACATGCACTTGTATTTCCAATCAGGTCATCATATGCTATTGCTGTTACTTCGGATGACTCACAACGTGGAGTTATTGCTCACAATATTGAGTTGTTGTTGTGTTTCAGAGCCAGAGAAACAACTGTTACAGGCCACGTTACACCTGTTGTAATCAGCAGAGTCTAGTATCCAAAAAATACTCAACAAAATAAATTAAGGGCCAGTTGATATTTTGTTGGGAACCTTTCCACTAATGTTCGAAAGTTGGATAAAGGAATCTGGTGCCATTCGTCTCTTAATGTGTCTGCAAGTTTTTGAAGAGTACCTGACGCATGTAGACGTTTGATAATTTTTCATTGTCAAAATAATATCAAGATAAGTGTCCCCTTGATATAACGCTGAAGTTGGGGTCCATGACATACCCTCCGCCTTATAGTACCCGCCTTATATGATATTACAGGGAAATAACGAAAATAAAAATGGGATCCACGTCTGACCGCGCCTATTATATCCGAATCCGCTGGGTATCAGACCGCACTATATCGAGGGGGCACTGTATGTCCAAAAAGGCTACTGACCCTTAATTAATTTTGTTGAGTATAGACTAAATTGAGCCTGTAGACAGAACTGTCCATTAAAAAGAACAGTTGCAAGGTAAATATTATCTGACAAAACACTACTTTCCTAATTACGGATTCCATATCCATTTAGATGTCCCGAAGTATGTTATAGGTCAGACTTTTTCTGACAAGGAAATGTCGGTTTTTCATGACTATAATAATATATGGAAGATAATAATATGCAAACGTGTTAATGCCATACATACAATGTACTTATTTTATTAATATTTTTTGAATGACACATGACACATGCCACAGCTTAAAATCAACTTTTTTATTTACTAATGTCATGGTGAAAGCCTTCAAATATACATTTATTTACTAATAGGTGACGTCTTAATGCACTTTACATCTAGTAAAACACCACAAACGCCCAGAAATAACATGTATAATACCGGTATCAATATTTAGCCAACCTTTCATTAGAGTGTTGTGTCTGAGGCAATCTGTTTATAAAAACTACAATTGTCTGAGACAATCTCTCTCTCTTAAAAAAGACCGACAATTGTCCGAGACAAATCTTTGTTAAAAAAACCCACAATATGGCTGCCAAGTTAAGTGGTTAACTCCCTTTAATGAATGAGGCTTCACAAAACAAGGTAGAAGTCAAAACATGTATGAAAACACACAAATATTTATTCGGAGAGGGGTGTCAGAATTCGCTCCGTGGGTTGGACAGAGATTAATCAATTACTGCAAACTATGGAACAATTCTCTCAGCTTCTGTCCTCGTTATTTGGAAGCGAGGCGGCCTTGTTTGCTCGAGTTGCATGTGTTTATCTCAGATGACATAATCAACAAGTTCCTGAGATCCTCAAATATGTTCTGTCTTGCAAGAGAGATGTAATGGTGGCACATCCAGAAGTAGTCTGCCAATACACAGACCTTAAGTAATACATAGAGTAACGAAATGTCTAAAAGATGACGGTTTACAATAGTCATTTCAAGTTTTAAGAAGTAGTCTACACATATAAAAGGCAATAGGCAAAAAGCGTGTAGCATTTCATGTTCAGAGATTAGGTACAAATGGCAATTAAATCTGTGATTTCAATAAATTCCTCTCTTGTCATGCAGTAATACTGAACAGTTTCTGTTTATACGGAGTATATGTGTGCGCAAATGTATGTAGTGCACGTGTGTGCCAATAGGAGAGCAAGCACCCTTGCAAGACTGCCAATTAACTTGTTTCAAAAACTGCAAGAAACTTGAATCTTGCACGACAATACATCGTTCCAGAATCTGCAAGAAACTTGCATCTTGGAAGATTGCAAATGTTTCCTGAACATTTAAGAAACAATCCTTTTACAAAAATACCATGCTCTCCTGACAGCGAGAGCACAACAGTCTGTGTTACACGCTGTCACACTACGAGGGGTTTTGCGTGTTCAACGTTATTAGGAATTTGATTGGTTCATATTATCATTAGACTGTTGTGTTCTTGCTGTCAGGAGAGCGATCAAAAATACATGTACCAATTGTTCCTGAAACTGCAAGCTTGTAATAATACTTTCATCTTGCAAGACTATTAGTTGTTCAAAATACTGCAAGAAATTGCAAGAAACTTGCATCTTGCAAGATTGCCATGATATTGGCATTTGTAACCCTCATCATCATCATCATCATCATCATCACGTAAGACTATTAGTTGTTCAAAATACTGCAAGAAACTTGCATCTTGCAAGATTGCCATGATACTGGCATTTATAACCATCATCATCATCATCATCATCATCATCATCATCATCATCATCACATAACTTCCAATATTAAGGATATACAGATCCGTACATTCCTTTAATTCTGACTTCATGGCCATGGTTCGTCCAGAATGCCGACATAATTAAGCTAGTCCGAGTAACCTTGTCGAGGTCTCTACTAGATCTTCATACATGTATCTACAGTGTACACGCTACTAGATCTACATACATGTATCTACAGTGTACATGCTACCAGGCCTGGAGTCAGTAAACACGTCCTGTGTGTTTTGTATTGGGTATTCCTGGGGTGGACCCGACATCGAGGTCGCGCGGCACTCCTTTGTTCATTGTGTACACACACTCCTGTTAGCGCGGAGTGTAAAGTGCTTACTTCCACAGCCTCATTATGGACACATTGTTACTTTACCTCCCCTTTTGACAACTCTCTTGAATTGGGAGATAGAAAAACGAAAATTACTGTCCCTCCTTCTATTTAACTCTTCTGAAAACCTGATAAACGGTCTTCACAAAACTGCAAACGGTCTTCACAAAACTGCGAAACCAGGTGCGTAAATTAGCAGGATTCTATTTAGGATCGATATAAAGGAAAAACTACATTATAATCACATCTATTAATGGTATATGTACTTATACATAGCTCCAGTATTGTAATTCAGGATATATTGGAGATTCTGAAAATATTATCAGTTGTATTTCTGAATAAATTTACAATAGATATTCATACAAAGATATCAAAGTAGTGTTTAACAGTGTGTTTAGATCCAAGAAATCTCACCAAGTTCTCGTAATGTTATTAATTCCCGGGTTAATTTCCTGGTGGAGAGTGTTGACATAATAATAGGCCGATAGCTTTACAAATCCATTACTCCAGTGGATTTACCTTGCCGTCCAAAATTACATAACCTTGTAATTACGGTGAAATATATACCCATTTAATTGGGGAAAATGGCTTAATTAGAATTAAGATATATTAATAACACGACGTACACAATGTGTAGATATGTAACATATATGTAATGGCATACATATAAACGTAACATACTAATCATCTATAGTATGGAAAGTCTATTAAATGACCATTATTAGATATAATGACGCTCTCGGGTAGTTAATCATTAGCCACCCATTGCATAACCATCATAGCAGCATATTAATTTCCATGATGTTTATGGCCAATTTGCATCATATAATGTTTGTAATAAATCAGAAAAACAAACAGGAATGCCTTTAACATTTGCAGTGCTTGATGAATAAGAATCAATGTCTTGGCATATTTTGTTTGCTAGTTCCAGGATGAAGATGGTTAACAATATTTCAGAGATATTGAAGCAGGCTGTTTATGGTGGGAGAGAAACCTGTAACAACCAGGTACAGAGATTTTAGCTGTACATGGGTGACATATTGGTGAATGTTCATGAAAGCTACCTTTCTGATGTAATAATGTATTAATAATAAGATGCAGTTATCATCCTTGGTCTGTCAGTACCAGCCAGTGCTCACATGTCTACTGCAACATTCAGTACTATGGATGTTGCATGTTTCTTCCTGTTCTAAACTGAGTGAGTGAGTGAATATGGAATTTAACGTCGCTGCAGGAATCTTTCACCTATTTGCGAGG
>JAUTBQ010149944.1:0-32331 GCA_032361185.1 Lepetodrilus ovalis | reverse complement strand
CAACAATTTCAGTGTAGGCAAGATGGAGCTAGATGGAGTGTAGGCAAGATGGCATGTAGGCAAGATGGGACGTCACCACTACACTTACACTATCTAACTCACCCAGAAGCTATACACACTCATCATTCACCGCACTAAACACAATCCGCTTAAAGTACAAACTATTTCTAATATAAGTGCTGAATACACAAGCCACGACACTATAACTAATTCCCCATCACGACTATTACAACTACTCTACATCATACAACAATACCATAGCAGACGCGTAGCTGCACATGCGCAGGTATGCAGACGTATCCACATTAATTTCAGTTCCATTATTGAGCAACTATTAAATGGGAGTTAAAAAGGTTATAATATATGGCTCAAATAATCTATGAAGCCTCTTTGGTTTTCAGAATGGCTGCCATTAAACGTCACATCGTCGCAAAGCTTTGAACATTGCCATGTCTCGGCCTGTGGAACTCCTATAAGATACATTTGTATGTCTCTACCTATGTTTTTGGAGTTCAAGAACCCAACAAGATCGGATATGCCTTCATTGATTCAAGTACTGTGGGTATGCAAGATGATTAAACTTGTAGGGTTATTACAAGCTGTCATGTCAAAAATGCAATTTCGGGCGGCGGCCATTGCAAAACATAGTGTAACCCATTTATTTTCCTGTTAACATGTAAATTGTCAATGAGGAGGGTCACTGAACTAAATGATATCACTTTTGGTGATTCTGGGATCGAGAAGTTGCGCATGGGGTCCCTATGAGTGGTAATTTATTACTGTATTTATTAAACGAGTTAGTAAAATGTATATTGAGCGAGGCTTTGCCGAGCACAATATATAATTTTTACCAACGAGTTTAATAAATTCAGTAATAAATGAACACAAATGGGAGATTCTATTCTATCATATAACTCTAGAAAAGACTGTTATAGCGATTATCAGTTTGAAATACGTAGTAAACTGGTGAATCCATGCACCTGTGAGGCAGGTATCTAGTATAATTATTGTTCTGTTATTACACTAGTTGTATACGGGAAAATATTGGATGGGCAAATGCAGGCATATATATGCAAGCTGAAAAGTGACGAGTGACGAGTCATTCGATGTACAATTGTTCATAATTGATTTCTGGAACCATAAATTGTAGTGATATATATTACTATTAAGCTTGTAGAGGTGTTAAAAGCTGATATGTCAAAAAATAAATTTTGGGTGGCGGCCATTGAAAAACAGCGCAAATGGGTAACCCAACCTTTTTTTTTATTGGTAACATGCATTGTCAAAGAGGAGGTTCCCTTGAACTAAATTATACCAGTTTTGGTCGTTCTGAGGTGGGGCGGGGATGCGTGGTGGGCTTTATATGTAATATTGCAGGCTGAAAATTACTTTTAATGGCAGCCGTTTTAAAAATCAAAATGGCTGCTTATTAACTAAAATGCTAGTCGTCGCCTATGGGTGAAATATTCCCGTTGCGACGTAAAGCACTAATTCATTCATTCTATGTTCTAGGTATTAAGCACGGGTTGCTAGGTCTTCCTAATTGATACATTTCGAAGCCCTGTAGCCTTACCGTTAGACAAATTATAGATCACTATAATTTCAAGGAGAAATAAATATGTCAAATCTAGAATTAGTAATAATCATCGTACACATAATAATATTTAAAGGACTATCATCTAGTATGTCACAAGCCATGTTCTCCTGACAGCGATAAGCCACATATTTGTTAACACCAATATCGTGTTCATGTCGTGATTAGTCGATGGTGTATTATTATTATAGGAAGCACATGCATGTCTTCTTACCTGCACAGGGATATTTTCTTGCTAGAAGTAGGAAGACTGATAGTATGATAATTCCTTTCAAATGCAAGACAAGTAAACAGATAGTAATATCAAATTCTATAAACAATATAAAAATGTTGAAGGAAATGAAACAGTTTATTATATACCAAAGTAATTTGAAGTGTTCAATACAATGTGTTTGCAAATTATAATAACAATATATTGTTTAACACATTAATTTAATTTGCAGTTCATGCACAATATTATTCAGGGCAAATATGAAGTAACTATAAGTCAATATAGTGAAAACCTAATTATACCGATTATGTTAAACGTAAGTGCTAAAACGAATGGTAGTAGAAAACGTAATGATTACGTTATACACGTGCTCAGTTTTCGCGCAAGATGTTTGCCGACATTTTAGTTCATTGGGTTGTTTTAAAAATCCAATGGCAGAACTTCTAAGTTGATATAGGCGTACTTTTCAAGGCAGTAGCAAATATGAGTAAATTCCATTTTAAAAGTAACTTTCTTTATGCTGCTATTGTAAAGTTGCCACCGGAATTGTTTTGAAGGCGTGGTTCCCTACGGCGTCAGTTCTCGTCCATTGCTGTCCACAACATCCGGCTCGTCTTTGTTCAAGCGCATAGATGTGTGTCGAGTTGCCATAGGTTGCCAATCAATAAGGACTCGTCCTAGCACCACTAATTTCGTCACTTTGAAGTCACTGAAGAGCTATGAAATATCTATGAGGTTTTCAGGGGAAGGAACACGTCTAGGAACAACTGGAATACACGTTGGGCACAAACTGCCACGATCCAGGGATTCGAACTCAAGTTGATAGATTATGAGCTCAACGCTATACTGATTGAACCAGAGGGGTAAATCCTCTCGTCAAGACTAGTAGAACACCATAGGAACGGTGCATGACTGGTCTTAACTAAACACCCGAAGTAACGAACTCTTTCGCTAAGGGTGAGTTTGTTTTTCTTCTGTTTCACTGTAACATTTTCTAAAAAATCACATTATATAATCATAATAATAATAATAATAATAATAATACGTGCATTTGTAGAGCGCGCCATCCACCGTTACACAGTGCTCTGTGCGCTGTTCAAAGTTTACTGCGTGGTTATAGGAAACTGTTTTGGAAGAGCATAGTTTTGATGTTGATTTTAAATGATTGTAGAGTTGGGCAGGTTTTGATATTGAGTGGAAGAGTGTTCCATTTCACAGCTGCACTATATGCAACTTGCTGTTGGTATGAGGCACAGTGACAAGGAACTGACTTTCAGACCATAGGAATCTAGAGGGCTGGATCTATATAGGCTGGAGAAGTAGAACATACTGTACTGTACTTTACAGTTGTTGCCCTTGGTTTATCAGCATCAACTGTGGTTTATGTCTCTGACCAAGACCAAGTTATCTGTACAAGAAGATCACCACAAGCTCAGAGCAACAAGATAACTCGCACTCTCTCACTCCCTCTCTCTCACTCTCTCTCACTCTCTATGAATAATAGCCAGTATTGATTTAGCTATAAGAGTAGGTTGGTTTCATCACTTGAATTTTATCTCTGAATATTAATTGGTTTACTTAACTTGCTTCCTGATCCAGTTCAAGAGTTATGAGAATCTTTTATGTCTACAAATAATTCTTTGAAAGCTGAGTTACGACACTTTAGGAACATGGGGGAGATAACTACTTATTATGCAATATGTGATGACGGCTTGCTCCAGAGTTAGGTCGGACAGTAGTAATGATGATCACCTACGACTTGATATGTGGCCTAATCTCTGACTTCTGTCAACTCGCCACAAATCACCGACCATAAAACTTTCACCCCTATCAAAGGCCACAATAAAGTAATTAATGTTTGTTCAAACCCTTTGAGTAAGAAACACAAATGAATGGCCTGTGGATAGTGGCCTTGTCTGTTATGATGATATATTGGTGAGAGGACCATGATGTGTCTTCTATATGGCCTCTGTTTGTAACAGTTTCACAGAACTTTCATGTTCAGTTATGGTATTGGAACATTTAAAGATTTAAAGGAGCATGGCCATATATATCTGCCATAAGGAATACAGATATCATCCTTGGTCTGTCAGTACCAGCCGGTGCTCATAGGTCTACTGCAACATTCAGCGCTATGGATGTTGTGGGTTTCATCCTGCCCTAAACTGACAAGTCGTGATGTTACTAAAAGATTCTAGAAAGCGACTAAATCCCATTACAAAAAAAAATTAAAATAATAATTATATTCTAAATGTACATGTATTATGATGAAGTATTTGATGCAATTGATGTCTGGTTCCACCTAGAACTCCCGATATGACATCAAGCTATGGTATCTTGTAAAGTATTGAAGACGGTCAGTCAGGTTGTCTCTGTGTATTTGTGTCAGTGTGTCAGGATAGTTCCACCATGGCAACAGTTGCCGATTCCCTACTGATTGCCACTTGGTTTATATGGCAACAGTTGTCGATTGAGCGACCAGGGTTCAGTCTATTGGGCAGCTGAATGGGATCTTGCGCTCTCTGTCAAAGAAATGGGTACGAAGAAATATGGTTTTGTCCATTACGATTGTCCATGATTTGGGTGGGAGCCAACGGTGATTCATCTTCTGATGACAACGTGCACCAATCTACTTATTGCTTGGTAGATAGAACTCGTGTTCTGTCTCCACTTGTGTTGGAGTATCATCTGGTAACAAATATCTCCTTAAAGTCTTATATTTTCTTGTTAGACTTGGTCAGAATTATTCATTTGGTTTATTAGGTTTAGTCAGAATTGATGATTTAATTATTATTACATTTAGTCAGAATTGATGATTTTATTATTATGATAGGTTTAGTAAGAATTGATGATTTTATTAATACTAAATTTAGTCATAATTAATGATTTTATTAATATTAGGTTTAGTAAGAATTACTGTTGTGGATAATACTGTTAACATTTATAATTGGTGATATAATCTGAAAATTTGAATAATCTTGTGAAAATATTTTGATGATCAAAAGTTAGTACATGTTCTATTAACCTGTGCATAATATATGGGAATCTTAATTTATTTATTTAATGTGGTAATTGGCTCTAACATGTATGCAAGTCATGTAAACTGATAAAGTAACTTCCCCTTTCAGATCATACCAGTTCTTAACTTTTTGCTGCAAGAGTTTGCATCAAACATCTGTTTCATTATTTTTTTTCTGCCAATCACATCAACATCTTAGAGATGCCATACACTTTTTTGAAATTGCTCCTTTTCAAAGAAAATTGATTTTTACACGTTGTCTTTATTCTTTCATTAAAGTTCATCTGCTTGAATGAGCAAGCAGTGATATGCACCCTAAATGTGTTTTGTTAATTTCTTAATAAACTGGGAGCTATATTCTGGGTCCATCTTATAAAGCAAAACTGACTTTGTTAAAGTAGAAAGTTCTATAATATGGTTTGAATGCTTTGTAGAATTCAAAGATTAAATATTGAATATTTTATTCAATTATTTTAATTAGATTTGATCAATATTTTGATATTTCTTTTGTGAGCTAATCTTTTATGTCATGAATTGAGTTCAGTAATTTTTAAGGTAGAAATTCTATTGAAGTATTTTCCAAAAAGGAGAAAATTAGAATGAGGAATTTCATCATAGCTTTTCTGCTGGAGAAGTCTATAATTGTGTTACCAGCGATCATAATGAACTATTGTAGAAGTTCTGTGGCAGTTATGAATGTTTCAACTATTAGCCATGGAACTGTTAGAAACAATGCCATGAGCATTGGTGTGAAAAGCAGGTTTAAGTGAAAACCGAACGCTGATTGAAAGCGACAAATATGAAGTTGGAACAGTTGTATCCAAAGGAAAAATGTACACTGCTGCAAGGTATTCCAGCCTATGATCCCTGAGGGGCAATCAATTGTCCCTGTCACGATTATGATGCAAGGTGCCAAAGTCATCCCCTGCAATAATAGGAAGCTCCCTTAATGGCCCTTGACAGCAACCCGGACTCTGATAAATTATGACACACCAGAGTCTAAATGAACATCCCCTAAATCCCATCAAAAGCATTTCACGCCAATCTGACCAGGGTAAGCTTCAGGCCATCCAAGGCCTCTCTCTCGCTCTCTCGGTGAAATCTCAGATCTTTTCCCTGGACCGTACCTTTAAGGCAAAGCTACTCAAGTGGAAACCTTCTTCCTCAATGCACTCGCTCACAGGTGTGGTGGTTGTTCAGAAGGGTTCTCTTCAGAAGCTATCGGAGGACAGTTGGATACTTTTCAGTGTGGACACCCATACGCGTGCACACACACACACACACACTTGGATGTTGTTTATACAAGTTCATCTCGACTTAAAATGGATTTTAATATTCACCAGTTGAAGGTATGTACTGAAATTGAGAATCTGTATTTGCAATGGGAAGTGGAAAGATCGTATAATTTGGTTCAAATGTATTGAATATTGGTAGTTTGGTATTCAATATGTTTGTGTTCATGGGATTGATTGGAAAAAATACACATGACATTCTATGTCATTTGAAGTAAAAAACAGAACCTTGAAATGTATTTTTTTAAATACCTATTTCTAAAGTGAAGCTCTGCAATAATATAGGTCTACAATATAGATGTGTTGGACCTATAACTCGCCCTCAGTGATTAATCATTCATCCTTTATGTTAGTCACAACCTAACTATTATGATAAGTTTACAAAGAAACCAAATAATTTGCATAAAACCTGTCAATGTTATTACAATGTCACCTTCAAACTGTTAATCATTATTAATTGGCATCTGTATTTACTAAATTGTGCTGTGAGGAAAATAAATGTTTTCATAATGCTTCATGCTCAAGTGAAAATTGATGAAACTAATTTGTTTTCTTACCTAATTATGATTATTAAGCTGGTAATAGTGTGCTGTGTTTGTCATCCCAATTGACAGAAATATTGTTTTTACTGCACGAGGAACACCACCGATGAGTGTATTGTAGGGCTGATTTGTTGTCACTGGGGATAATGAGTGTTAATCTCTAGCAGCTAATCTCAACTGGAACGAGATCGGTGACAGCATCATGTTGTTTAATACTTTTTTGGAGTTATTTTCTTTGCTAAGTGAATTATTATCTTTGTATTTGCTTACATTCAGTGGTTGAAGATGCCAGTTAGACAAGTTTATTCTAAAAATTCACATTATAGTGACATAGAAAACATACAATAAATACAATATATAATACAATTATTTATAGATTTATTATAATATATTTAAATATAATATAGTTATTAGGACTAATGAACTAGTATTAGTCCATGTTTTACAAATATGCCGATTTAGTGTGAAAAATATATACAAAATATGAACATTATAATTACATTTTCAATCAGACTATACAGCTGTCTTTGTCTTGAAACTACAACGTTTACACCCTTCTTTCTGCTAGATTAAACACAGTTGCTCTACTCAAAGTGTATTATTGGTTTCTTCCAGCAGAAAAAGATAGTAAATTACAGTTGTAGAGTTGTTTGTAGTGTCAAAAATGTCTTTTTTTTTGTATTCTATATTGTTATTTGTATTTTATACCACTTTTATATAATTATGAAGATAGTGTTACTGTGCCAAATATAAATGTGCAAATTTTATTTAATTAAAAAATATATAATAGTTATATGCAATATACTAGCAACAGGTGGTTATTTTTCACGTTGCATTTGTAGTGGTATTGACTAATCTTACAGTGACACACTATTACACATACATTTCAACAAGGAAACACATATAATGTCATTTGATATTTTTTAAACTTGCATTGATATTTTATTTATCAGATCTACATTCTGAATTGACCCTGAGTCTTTATTTCCCCATGTTTGAGGTCTCAGCGTGTATTATCATGTAATTTGACAGGTGTTTGTTTTGTTGACGACTGGTAGGACATTGTAATCATGTGGCGTAATTATCTGACAAACAGTCTGTTCTATACAGTGATAGGAGAGATAGTGAACATACACACCTTAAGTGCTTAGCAACATAGCAATGTGGTAACAAGTGACGACAAGGTAATAATGTATCCGATATGTGGAGGGAAAAATATGAATCAGACTAAGATGATAATCTGATGGTATGAGTTTGGGCCTATGGGAGCAAGGAGTGGTGGGGATTGCTGATGATGCTGATGGTGGTAGGGGTTGGGTTTAGATGTGTAGGCAGAGATGATCGGGAGTGTATCTATCGGTATGTAAATGTGGATTTGTCAGTACATGTAATAGTTAATATATTGTTTAAAAAATAAAACTTGGACATAAATTGTTGTGGATTCGTCTATCTGCAGATATAATAGGCAGTTAGTTACATGCCTGATGATATTGATGTTGATGAGTTTGATATTGATGGAAATAATGTTGATAAGGATGATGCTGCTGCTTCTGATGCTGCTGCTTCTGATGATGATGATGATGATGATGATGATGATGGATGATAATCATGGTGGTGACTACACCTATGACAACAGTAAAAGAAAGAAAGACTTATTTTCATTACCAAAGAAAATAGTACTTCATTTGCTACAATTATGAGCTTTAATGTAGAATGGTACAATGAGAAGTCGAGTGAGCGTGAAATCTCCAATTGACAGAACGGCATGGATGCTTTAAATGGGCGTAAAAACATCCTGTACTTTAACACTTTCCAATAGAAATTGAGCTCTGTTGTCTACTATGAAAACCCCATTCAAATAAATGGAAACCACATTGAAAATTCCATTGTCTGAGCAATGTCTCATTCAGGAAGCTCATCTGAAAGAGTAATAATATCCTTTTAAAGAGGGTAAGTAACAGGTCTAACGTATTCAGGGAACTCAAGTAGGCGTGAACACTGCTTTAAGATCCTATACAAACAAGTAATTAAAGGAAAAGACAATAGAGACCCAGGGTGGAGGATCCCAGCACAGGTGGACTAAGACAACACAACTTTTCCCTTTCACACCTTCATGGGATGTGTCCCTTTTGTGAGTGAACGTAACATTGGATGTGTCCCTTTTGTGAGTGAACGTAACGATGGATGTTCAGTGACTCTTCCCTGATGCTGAGTATGGTGAACATACCTCTTACCCGAGTCTATTGTTTTTGAAGATCTACCTGAGTGGTTTGACGAGGTTTGGCATGCTACCTGATTTTCTCACCTGGGCTTAATTGACATGGTATTTGATATGGGGATGAGTGTCATATTGTAACTTGGTATAATATACTGGTGGTAGTGTTGGTACCTGTTGGTTCATTGGAGGTAAAATATAATCCAGGCATAGTCCATTGTGGGAGTATGAAGCATGTACAGGTATGTGAAGGAGAAAAAAACAACATATTAAGCATTTCTTCTCCTGTCATATTTAAATTTATTTTTGAAGTATTTTAGTTGGAATTGCGTTTTTCAAATAGGTTGTCAATTATTTAATGGTGATAGTTCTATGAAGGTAATTTTTAGATCCTATTAATTAGATTGATTCAGAATTATTTTCAGGCTGACGTACTTATTTAACTTATTCATCTGTGCTAATCTTTCTTTTAATAAACTAATTACTATTGGATGGACAGGAGCTTACAAGAGATTTAAATTCTTATTGATTTTATGCCAAGACAATTTTTAGCAACTGTCTCAATTCAATATTATTTGTGATGCAATAATTGATTCATGTCTCAGTTGAGTGTTACATCGTGCTATGATGTCGATAATTTATGTTGTTGTTATGTAAGAAAGTTGTGGACCAACTTGTTAGTGTGAAATAATTGGATGGATGGTGGTCATATGGTAAAGTGGACATTGGAAATCAATGACCACCTGATGTACCGAGTCTGGTCAGCTTGACAATTTTGTTCATGCATAGGACAATCAATTGTGTGTTTGCTGCATTTACTATGTATGAATAGGGAGTGAGATGGCCTCCTTGCCAAATGCCTGTATGGAGTCATTCGCTTTGATATTGTTTTGTTTTCCGAATGAATGCTTTTCCTGTTTGTGGTTCTTCCAGGAAATACAATTAATGTACCATGAACATTTATGTTGATTTTCAAAGGTATACTGTTTATTATTTGGAAGTGCATTTAGCACTTTGATATGTTTGGCAGAGTTCCTATGGATTAATGTGAAATATTCATCACGTGAATCTGAAACAAAGTCTAATTATCATTCCATGGCTTTATCTGAAGATCTTAATTGATCCTATTCTTAATTAATATATTGCTATCAAGAACTTATAGAAAGAAATCCCAACAAAGTTTATTTGTTGAACTTGATCAAAGTAAATTATAATACTGATTGAATTCTAGCAGAATAGTTAAAAAGGAACGACATGTTACACAAATATATAATTCTGATACTTGAAATTTAATGTAAATGATGAAAGTAATTATTCAGTATAAACTTACCTTAATTCAGTATAATTAGTTAAGTGCCTTTTTTATCACTGAAAGTGAACATTTTAAATATCTACATTGCAGTTGAACATGGAATATAGACCCATATATAATTTTTAGAAAAAAATCTTGTAGAAAAAGTGTGAATTACTGTCCACTCCATTTGTGAATTATTCACACAAACAATTTTCTGTATATTATTGATAAACCTGAATATCAACGGTCAAACAAGAAAGTATCACGTTTCAAAGAAACACAGAACATTTGACAGTTATTCCGCATCTCAGTGTTGACTTACTACTGTTTAGCATGCATTTTTAATAGGAAATCTTTACACCTCATTCGAAACTATTCTTCCAGGATATTTCAACCTTTCTCACTATGACAGCTTCAACTTAAATAATCATGACTTATCTCGAATCTTCATTCTTTCGGGTATATCAATTGTTAGTGATTTTCGGGAACAGACGTTCGGGTGATATTTAACCTTGTCTGTGTGTGAAAGGAAGTCGTAAAAATATCATGAAACGTTCTTTGTTTTAAATACTATGGACATAATTATATATGAATGCCTGGCATTTTCTTATAATTGGAATTGATCTTCAGGAAATTCTTTGGATATCTCGCACAGATTTGTATTCAAGAGTTCTGGGTGTGCGAGAAGACCTAAAGACTTGGGGATGGATTTCACACCTGTGTTTAAATTACATACAGAAGCCAAGGGAGAAATGAGACCCCATCTTTAGATTGGACAGTTTTAACTGATTTAAGACTTGCCAGGCTACTAGCTATTGTTGGAAGATATTTGTATTTGTCTGAGAGGGATGGTCGTGGATTACTTGGTCAATTCAGACTGTTCAGTTCATGGGTAGGTAGGTGCTAGGTCAGATCATGGGTAGGTTTTGGTCAACTGTGTTAGATTTCATTGCTACCAAATTACTATTATTTTTAAAGAAATGTATAAAAGCAATTTATAAACCATGAACTTAAGTTATTGTTTGTACAAATTGTGGGTGGCATTTATTCTGGCTTCACTGCGTTAAGTAGCTGGCAGTCAGACATTTAGGTTAAATTCAGTTACGTTTGTCTTAAAATTGCAAGTCTGTTCATGCCAGATTGCACCACAACAGATTTGTTGGTTCATAGTTATGTATCATTACTGCAAATTGAATGTGGTGTAATTACTAAGGAGACTGAAATATGTTAAATTGAATTGAATGTGGTGTAATTACTAAGGAGACTGAAATATGTTAACCGTACAGTATTTTGATACATCAGCGTGCGTCATTTACTTGTTAAACAATTTGAAAATATCTCCGGTGGATTCTGTTACGAGGCATGCCTCCTGCCGGTATCCTTTCAAAAACTATCCTGGTATCTGGTATTCAGACTGATAAGATCTCGTACAAAATGCTGTAAATCTCGCCAAAGAAACACACACCAGTTTCTTGACCAGCCCTCTTACACGGGGCGTCCATAGCAGAAATACCAAGTGTCCAGTGTAAGGCCCTGACAGCAGACGGCCGGGTTCTTTACCTAATCTTTCCACCTAATCCCCAGTGCTTTCACAGATATTGCCCGCCCAACAGAGGTATTAGCAATCAAGATTTGTTTCCATATCATAGTGGTAACTGCTTCAGTAGCCATTAAGACCTGATAATTACTGCCCCCATAATCTCTCCAGTCTTGCTCTCCATTCATCCCCCATTTACAAGCATTACAGCATCAAAACTCGATAAGATACATGTAGTCTCATTAGGCGGGACTTGTGGCGGGCCGTAGGTATAATATCTACTCGATAGATAGGTTTTTGTGTGTGGAGAGTTAACTCCCCCTTTGCGCCACAGGGGTGTCCCGCCACCCCGATCCTCCTTTGTGGACACTATTTCTGGCATTTGATACTGAATTAACGCTTTCACTGTGGGCCTCGACTTAAGATTTTGTCGATGGTCATCGCTTTGCTCAACATTTGAACTAAGGCAAAAAGCAGATTATCTCCATGAAAAGCCCCCCATCCACTGCTGGGAGCTTTTGAAAATGAGACTGCCTCAGACTAGATGTAATGACAAAAGTTCTCATGATACGGTCACACTTTACAAGATTTAAATGCCACAGGACCATGTTCAATAGCATTCTTACACTACACAGGCAGAATGACGTACTCCATTTACTGGCTGGGTCATTAACGCGTAGGCTCATACAACAGAATTTTGTGAGGATATTTTAACTATTTCCAAACATTATAATGTATATCTAAGAATTTTCTTTTTTTACTTTTTCACTACAATGTTATTTTCTTAAACAATTTTTTTTTTATATGACTTAAATGTAGAGTACAATAGTACAATATACAATAGTAATACTTTATTCTAAATCCCTATGTCTATTACAGTCCTTACAATTGCTTTATTTCCAAAGATCACATTCAATTTCTTTAGCACCTTTTCGACAAACACAGCTAATATAATAAATTTAATATGGCAAAGTACCAATTGGGATTGTGTTATTCTAATTGAAGCTTTCCATCTAAATCAATGGTTAGAATCACATGGTAAAATTCAGCAAAGCACCCAGGTTTTCTTAATGAGGAAAAGGTGTGATAGCTGGTTTTCCTGCAATGCTAATTAGTGTAATTATCCCCAGCAGCTCCTGTGATGACTTCCCGAAGTGTGACCTGCTGCACAGCTAATTGTGTCCATGCTAATGAGTTTTGACAATGTTAATTGCTAGCAACTTCTTGATAAGTCCAGTTTTGCTAGAATTGACGAACACTTGTTCTGTCAAGAGATACGCTGTGCATAGCTAATAGCATAATGTTCATTATGCATCTTGAGATAAGAATTTTCGGCTATGATATTATTTCGACTGTCCATTAGTCTAGCAGGATGAAAGTAAATAATTAAAATTAAAATTATATTTACTTGTATGTTTACAGTCGCTGAATGGCTTCACCCTCTGAAATCTCAACTTGTTTAATTGTTCAATGTAAATATGAGTCTTTGGGTGAGAATATTGTGTCTTGCAGACTAGATATTAGTACAGTTCCCACTCGATATAACACAGGCTGATGCACCGTGGATTTGGATATAATGCAGGGTGAGACGTGGATCCCATTTATATTTTCGTTATTTCCCTGTAATTTCATATAAGGCGGGTACTATAACGCAGGGGGCATGTCATGGACCCCAACTTCAGTGTTATATCGAGGGGACACTATCAATTTTTGTACCTTCATTTATTTTTTCTGTACCTGTTACCGGTAGTATTTTTTAAAATCAAGTATATTGTAATTGTTCTCGTAATTTTTATCAGCTATGACATCTTTATATATGTCAATTTACATACAATTTTTGCATACAATATGTAAATGGGCAATGTCGATTAATAGTCTGTATTTGTAATTGGTTATACTGTACTAATATATTGCCTCCATACCCCATGTAAAATGACGTCATTTAGTGAGTATTTGTCATTTCATTGCATAGAATTAAAAGGCCTGTTCACTAGGCCCACCATCAAGCTGGTGGTAATTATATTGCTCAATATCAGGCATGTAGAATCAAGTGCTTCATACAGTAGTAATTTCACCAGCAGCTACAGTACTTGTTTCGCTTTATGGTGTCAGCGAGTCCAGTTAACAAGTTTGTCTAGTCGCTAATTGTTTGTCAAAACGTCCTAATAAAAACAGCACACAATGGTAGGGTTATGTTCAGAAGGTGAGAGAAAATGCTCCCGTTTTCACTTTGATCTGGTTTGCCGGTCGTAAACTGTTAAAATAACATGTCACGCTCGGCCAATCTGACCAGATTATGCTGTTAGCAGTCCTAGCTGTATGAGCAATGGGTTTGTGGTGATTTGTTATGACGGCGTTAAATGCACCCCATAGGATTTGTGTAGGCTAAGAAAACACACTGCAAGTGGTCAGTGAAAGTATCCCTTGAATGTTTTGATGGCAATAAGCATGGAACAATAGGGAAGGATGGCTGTTTCATTGGGCTCGAACCTCATACTGGTAGCCTATCAGAACTCACTTCTAATGTCAGAAGTGCTAACTGAAGTTTTAATGCTTTAACATCTTTGCACTTTGTTAGTCTGCTTCTGACTTAGAACATAAAAAGGTGCACAATTTGTGACTTGGGAATACGTAAGAGGGTTTTAGGGTTTATTTGTTTCTCAGTCTAAAGGTCCCAAGGTTTAGACTTATTCGTGGAATTAACTTGTTGAGCACAGTTCCTTTAACTTCTTCCATAGTGAATGATAACTACATCAAGCTGACTTGCTTAGCCAAGTTGGTATGTCAGTTTGGGCTTGATTCATGTTTGGTTTATTCATTTATGGATATATAATTGTGTTTACCCCTCCCAGTTTATCCTTGTTATCAAATTTACCAGTTAGTGTGGCACTGGGTTGTGATCTATAAAATCATGGTCCATCCTATGCTGTCTGAAAGTGTCATAGTACCAGGCTTCTAATGAATATCATATTATTTTATTTGTCTCACGTCTGGGTGAAATAATACCGCTGCGACATTAAGCAAAGTGACTTATTAATAATAATGAGATTATTTTATTGAACTTTATTTATCAAATTTGTTATACTTATTCCGTTTTTGTTCTATTTTCAGGTTGGACTTTTGAAGAAAACCATAGCTACTTGTACAGACATTGTGTGAATGTGAACATTGCCACTGAATCATGATCATTACTTTACGTCAGTCCTGACCATTTTACATTTTTGAAAAATTTGGATCCTTCCACGTCAAGATAAGATGACATACAGCTGCAGCATGACACTGACCGTGGCAAGACTTCTTCCTCTCGTTCTTCTCCTCCCAGTACTGTGTCCAGCACAGGAGGTGACCTTGACCTACAGCCTGAAGGAGGAGCAGGAGGAAGGGACGTTCGTTGGAAACGTGGCCCGTGACAGCTTTCTTTACGGAAATGTGACAGAAGACGTGTTCAAACGTCTGAAATTCAATTTCTTTTCCCAAGGCAACCCTTTCTCCAGATTGTTCAAGATTGATGAGAAGAGCAGCACCATTAGGACATCGCAAGTGATCGACCGTGAGGCATCTGATGTGTGCGAAGGAAAGTCGGAGTGTGTGTTGAATCTCGATATTGCAGTTTACATCCGAGATGTATCGAGAAACCGGTACGATCTCTACAAGTTGATGCAAGCCAAGGTTAGCATTTTGGACGTCAACGACAACAGACCCAGGTTTCCGAAGAGGTCTGTGTCGCTGAGCTTGCCCGAGTCGGTTCCTGTGAACCACATGATGTTGATAAGCGGCGCGATCGACAAGGACACCGGCACCAACAACTCCATTAAGAGCTACAGCATCATTCCCGCAAACGGCATGTTTGGCCTGAAGGAGCAGCACAACTTCGGAACGTCCGATCTCGGAATCGTTGTCAAACATCGATTGGACCGCGAGACGAAGCACTTCTTCCAGGTCACCATAATAGCAAAGGACGGAGGCTACGTTCAGAAGACTGGAACAGTTCTCATCAACATCACTGTGACCGACGTCAACGACAACCGTCCCGCATTCCTGCAGTCGTTGTACAACGTCACGGTCATGGAGAACCGCCCCATCAACGCCACCATCCTGCAGCTGACCGCCATCGACCAGGACCAGGGACTGAACGGCAACGTCTCGTACCAGTTCAGCTCCAGAGTGACGGCCAAAGTGCGCAAGGCCCTTGGTATTGACCCGGTCTCCGGGAAGGTCTACACCAAGGGGATAATCGACTACGAATCAGAGGACCAGTTCCAGTTCATGGTGGAAGCCAGGGACAACGGATCACCTCCCTTGTTCTCGTTGGCATCGGTTGTCATCAACATCCTGGACGAGAACGACAACGCGCCGAGGATCAACATCAACCTGTCTCCCGAAGGAACGGACATCTCGGAAGGTGTCGAGATCGGAAAATTCATTGCCCATGTTTCTGTTTCCGACTTGGACAGCGGTAAAAATGGCATCGTCACGTGCGACATGAATGACGCGCATTTTTCTTTGGAGAAATTCTACCAAGATGTGAGCAACATTTACAAGATAACTCTTAAGAAACAGCTCGACCACGAAAGTTCTCCGACACACAACGTCACTATAACATGCAAAGACAACGCAGATTTCCCTCTTGTGAATTCAACAAGCTTCCTTGTTAAAGTTTTGGATGAAAACGACAATGCACCGTTGTTCAGTGAAGATACATTCAGTGGTAGTATATTAGAAAATAACAAAATCGGAGAGGAAATTCTGCAGATCACAGCTCACGATTGGGATAGTGTTAAAGATGGAAACGGAATAGTGTCCTTTTCTCTAGCGAATGATGCTGGCCACCAATTCTCTATCGATTCCAATTCTGGGGTTGTCACGGCAGACGTGCCTTTTGACCGAGAGGATGTGAAGGAATATAGATTCGGGGTTATAGCAAAAGATCATGGTAGTCCACAGAAATCGTCCTCCGCTCGTGTCATAGTTAGCATTCTGGACCAGAACGACAAACCACCGAAATTCACACAACCCGTTTTCATTGGATACATTCTAGAAAATCAACCCATAGGAACTCCGGCTTTAAATCTCACTGCCACAGACGAAGACGAAAAGCCGCGAATGATGTTCTCGTTCCCGCCCGATTCAGACACCCAAAGGTATTTCTCGCTGAATGCTCTCACGGGTCAAATAACTAGCCGAGTGACCTTCGACCAGGAAGAACAGAAGAAGCTGAACTTCACCGTGATCGTTCACGACCCACGGATAACCAGTTTCAGTGATGCAGCACGCGTCACCATTCATGTTCTGGACGACAACGACAATGTGCCCATCATCATGTTCCCGACGAAATCCAACAACACCATGCGGGTCGCATATGGCACCAAAGTCGGAACGGTTATCGGCAAAGTTTCCGCCAAAGACACTGACGAAATCGACATTCCGTTCAGGAAATTGACCTTTTCCATCCAGACCGGCAACACCAGGAGCCTGTTCAACATCAACCGAATGAACGGCGAGCTGGCGGTGTCGCGCATCATGCGTCAGTCAGACATCATCAGCTACAAGCTCATCATCGCCGTTCACGACAGCGGGAGAAATGCGCGATCGGCAACAGCGACTCTGAACATCATCGTCGTGGACGTCAACGGAACCGCAGAAGCCTACGGCAAGCACCAAGGTCTGGACCAGAACATGATGATCGTCATCATCTTGATAGCAGTGACGGTCATCCTGGCGATCGCGATATTCGCCACCATATGTATGATACGACGGATCGACCGCGAGAGACAGCAGAGACGTGCTGCCATGATAAAAGCTGAAGAAGACAAGTCCCTGGCGGCCATAACCGGCACGGACACGTTCTTAGTGATTGCCAAGGATTCCAATGAGAACGATGACGCAAAGTTGAGGCGGAATAAGAAAGAAGTGAGTTTTACATTTGAGGACGATCGGGATATGCACAACTTGAGCAATTCCTCGGGACATGCGTCTATGTCGACGTTCGGCGTGCCCATACACCCAGAGCATTCCCATATAGTTAGTGTGAGTACATTGTCTTTCTTCATTACCTATTGTAATTACATTTGTGTAACAAGATAGTGTTTATTTTGATCAATCAAAAAATATATCGATCATGGTTTTAAGATTTTATAAATAGATATGGTACATAGATTGTGAATTTTACTTTCGCATTGGTGTTTCAGTATTCTTAAACTTAATTAATAAATATATCTTTCTGTGTAATAATGTGATGCATGACATATAATAACTAAAAGAAATGGTTTACACAAACGTCTGGTGTATATATGCAACACTAATATTATGTATGAATGATAATAACTATATAAGAAAAATGGTTTACACAAACATCTGGTACAGTGTCCCCTTGATATAACGCTGAATTTGGGGTCCATGACATATTCTCCACCTTATAGTACCAGCCTTGTACGATAGTACAGGTAAATAACAAAAAAAAAATGGGATCCACATCTGACCCAGCCTTATATCCGAATCCGCTGTGTATCGAACAGTGTTATATGGAAGGGACACTGTATATGTATGCAACACTAACATGAATAGTAAGTCGAGCTACTTCATATGATAATATTTTATCCTTTTCAACTCGAAAATTGAAATCGGGATATATATATATTTAACAAGCCTCAAAGATAAATTGTTTTCCTTGAAAGATATAAAGCACAAATTCGCAATACTGAGTTTTGCGTTGCAGAATTCCCAGGAGGTGAATCTCGTTCTCACCCCGCCGTCGTCGGCACGTGTGGAGACGAAGCAGAATAACATGAACAGCCCGAGCGGCCACCAGGCACACATTCCAGTTCAAAACAATATACCTGTGGCGCCGCATCCCGCAGATAAAACATGGATGCGGAATATAAACGAGGCAGAGGTGAGGAATGTTATGAACGGAATTTACCTGGATTTTGTGTGATGTAGAAATATTGCGTGGCTTTGGCATTAGATGTATTGGGTATCGGGTCAACCAGGATTGAAAATTTGTTAATAATATACGCAGAATTTACTGGGAATGTATGTAAATGTATAAATAATATGTGATTTGATATTGCTATGTTTGGTCAACTAGGATTGAAAATTTGGTAATACTAGTATGTACATGAAATGTATATGTACTGGTGAAATATTATGATATTTTCAGTTATTATTCGTAATCATCTTTTAAAGTTGTTAAGAAATATGAATATAATATATGGATGATGACATCTTGCTATCATTACATAAACAAAATGTCTAATATTATTTCAACTGTTATCTATTTCTGCAATATCATAACGCAAGCACAAATATCATGATATTTTATGGAATCTATTTAAAATAATAATTATATTTTTCGTAATCATACCTGTTATTTAATGTTTATCTGGTAATAATATAAGCATTATATATGTTAAATTTATGTGTATATGTAGAAATATTTTAGTTTCAATTATTGTTCGTAATTGAATATATTTTAATTCATTCTAGTTTTCTGTAATCAAAGCCATCATTTGATATATATTTACCATTCAGGCTCCCATATAGTTCAATAATTTAATAGTTAATTGTTGCAAATGTGTGAAAGATTCCCGCAGCGACGTTAAACTCCATAATCACTCACTCACTCACCCATTCAGGCCCGTCATTTGATGTTTATTTCCCATTCAGGCGCGTCATTTGATGGAGATTTTAAAAAAGCCGGATGACATCATGAGTGAGACGTCAGGGGAGACGGGTACGAGTGACAGCGGACGTGTGGGGAGTGACGAGGACATCAACAGTAACAGAAGTGCCTCACACGAAATCGGTAGGTTTGACGTGGATCTTCCACTCATTTAGTACTTATCTCACTTAGCAATGGTTTTGATGAAATTGGTATTACAGTGTCCCCTCGATATAAGGCTGTTCGATACAGACCGGATTCGGATATAAGGCTGGGTCAGGTGTGGATCCCATTTTTATTTTTGTTATTTACTTGTACTATCCTATAAGGCTGGTACTATATGTCATGGAGCCCAAATTCAGCATTGTATCTAGGGGACACTGTATATGGTTTTTTATATGACAATCTTGCAAGTGATTTTAAATGGAGTAAATGACAATTTGACAAATGATGATTGAGTATAAAATGTAATACAGCACAATCTGAGAGTTGTTGATAAAAATTGTAATACATCATAAATAAATGGGTATAATATGTAATAAATGATGACTGGGTTCCAGTATAAAATTTAATAAATGAAGCAATCTGATTGGTTAATTGTTAGCAAGAAATTAAGTGACAAGCTGGTTAGCTTGTGATAGGGTATTAAATGTAATCGATAAAATTAATACAAGAACATATGACATGGGGAATAAATTAAAATAATTTGACACAAAATGTTTTAACAATAAATAGATACAATTGGTAATATTATCAATACTAATGTTGCTAAATAATTGAAGGACATTTATCCTACACCAATAAAGGGTTGTGACAATTATTTTAAATAATGCAGAATATGTTTTATTGTGGTGAATCCAAAAGAAAATTAATGTACACATGTCCTTTGAAAAGCAACGAAAATTGACAATCTGGAGTACCGTAACAATAATGCTTGACAAGATGTATTTTGTATTCTTCATTTCCGGGCATTCAAATTCTGACAATTATTTTTAAATTACCCACATAATAAATATGAATTCTGACAGGTTTGACACATGCAGTGTACACAGCTAACATAGTTTGACAGAAATGGTACGCTGTCAAGGCATGCCCTGGAGGAAATAGTACTTTGTCAATGCGTACTTCCGATCTTTGTTAGGATAATATGTTTGGTTGGAAATCAACAAAGCAAAGATCTTTTAAGGAGACATGGGGTAGCCTTTCCATTTCACTAGTGGGAAATCGGTATTGATATTAACAATAAGCTCCCAATATATTAACACTGAAGGAACCCTTGTACCTTTTCTTGGCTCAATTATTTGCTAATTTAACAGGTAAAACGGGCAATTGTTCATTTCTTGTCCACAAAGAACGGACCGCTATTTCTCTGCATGACTGGGCTAAGATATAGTTTAAGGGGCAATGACGACCCTTTCAAATCTCGGCGACGTCAATAACGATAACATCACTGCTGTGGGGTGATTTCTTTGGGAAGTGTCGTCAGTCGTGGGCAATATCGCCCATCTCGCAGTCGTCACAGTCTGTGACACTCGTATCATCGCCATATGGCAGTCAATGACTAAACTAGACGACACACCTTTACAACATGTTTACATCTCTCTGATGAAAGCAAAGGTTGAAAAGATTATATTGAATTTACCTTTTTAGTTTTCAAATTGAATATCTCAAATATTTTAATGTGTTTGTACCCTTTTCATTTTATGATTTATTATTTATATTATCATTTTATAAAATTGTATAGGATAATGGAAATTAGAGGCAGGGATGGGGTGGTGAAGGTGACGGGGTGAGATTTTGGGGAAATCGCCTTCAGGCTAGCCAAGAGCATTCCTCCATAGAATAGGTCAACAAGGGTAGAGTACGTGGATACCATCAACAGATTTCTTATTGTACCATGTAATGTAATGGATATGTATATACAAACGATATATGTAAGACACGTATCTGCATAGCCGCCATAGCTCGAGTACCACCACATCTTAGCAGTAATCTCCATGTCTTGTTAAGATCCATTTGGTATGGTCGAGTGTCACTTGAAAACCAGCAAACATCACTCTGCTTTTGCCAAACAAGAGCCCAACATGAGAAAGCATTGATACATGTAAACCAACCTTTATTGAAAAGATAAACTTTGAGATTTATTCGGCCTGTAAACCTACAAATTGTTATTGGGTCTAATGTTCCGATTATTTCGATAATTTCCTACAATATCAGTGCAGATATCTCAAGAAGTGAACTGTTTGTCGTAGCTTTATACAAGGGTATCGACATCAAAGAAAAAGGATTTTTATTGAAGATGCAGACTTATTATTAATGCAGTTGCTATTCTAGTTGTTTCCTACCTTCAGGCTAAAGCGTGATTTTAGACATAATTTACTACAGACTACTTGATAAAAATGTGTAATACTCTCATTATATTTGGTAGGCTTGCCACGGGTGTGATTATGGTTGGGGGACTTTTAGCCTCGAGTAATTGCTATGAATTTATGAGTTCATCCTATGCAATGATGATGTTATGTAATAATCTTGCTCTCGCTATAACTCCATAATATACCTTCAGGACATTCCCATATTGCATTTAGATTAGTCCTACTGAAAGGGCACTTAAAGCTCAGTGGCAGAAATACAGATAACTTATCAGTTGCAAGGTAGTAATGGGGGATAAACTTACTTATAATATTGCAGAATTAACCTGTAATCTCTATATAATTATGCCTTAACGTTCTAGAATTGCTATCACACAATTTTCTTTGATACGTCACAGTGCTGGGCCTATTACTGAAGAGTTAGACTATTTGTTAGCTAATATTCATTGTAATCAAATCTGACTTTAACAACTTTGTAGGATATTGGTTTGCAGATATACTATCTTAATGGTTTGGATAATTAGGCTTTAAAGATTTCGCTTCATCTTTCAGTGTATACATTTCAGTATATCAAGAGAAAATTACCAAGTACTGACTCTATACCTAATGGTATTGACTGACATTGGTAGTTTAGGATTAAAGGCATACAATCACAGATTTCAATGAGAATATAGGACTATATTTGAGTAATAAATGCAAACTACGTTCATTTGTGATACTTATCATCAATTATATATCGCCAAAATCCCTTTCGATCCACATAGGGTGGACCTCAATCTAGCAGTTAGATGTTTCAGAGACTATAGATAATTAGAGCTACATTCCTTTTATTCATATAAAATATAAAATTTGTTATCGTTATTGAGTGTTGGAGAATAAGTACATCAGTAAATAACATCTTTTTGGGCAGACAAATCAAACGTAAATAGTTTTAGATAGAAATTTGTTTGACCATCTGTCACCCATCTGTGATTGTATACTTTTAAGTACTCCTGCATTACAAATTTGATTAAATTGTAATTACAATAACTGTCATTTATACCTGAGTAACCATTTCTAATATTACTTCCTGTACTTTTGTATTCAGAAGTAAACTATTCTAGAACTTATAGTCCTTGTCAAAGAGATTAGAAGGATTATATTTTCTGTCAACATCTTACTAAAAAATATTTTCCGTATCTCAATACCGTTGCACAAACTGACATGGCAACAAAATTGAAATTTACTAACATTGATTCAAATACATATTTTTTAATAATCTTTTCACGAATCCCACTGAGATATATCCTTGTAAGCAACAGGCTTTCGGATTTCCCATGACATCAGGATTTCAGAATACAAAATACACATGTATTAGATATATGTACATTAAAATTCCTAAATATCAGCATTTGAACAGTCATACCTCAGGGGTCATGTTTTGGTATAGTTTTACAATAAGGATAAGTACTGGTACTGTCCTTGATCAGAAATCAAATACAAAATGTACAGAATATTTTCATTTGAAGGGTCATTCCTCAAGCTCCTGGGCCAGTAGGGTCTAGCCAAGGAGAAGTACAGTGTACTTGAATATGATCAGCCATGTAAACAGTTTTGAGAGCCACCTCTTATGATGTCTCCACGCCAGCCTAACTCTGGCTCTGAAGTGATAGTATCAGCATATATCAGTAGGGGGCACACTTTTACATGGTAATCGTTCTCGGCTGGGGAAATATGCGACTTTTTAAAAACGTAATCCTTGTTTGTAAAAGTCAATCAATGTCGCATGGTTTATGGTAATCGGATTGTCATTTATCATAAAATAGGAGTGGGAGTGAAATGCAATGTTTGAAAAATCAAGAGTAGTCGTGACAGGAAAGAACTTCTTTAACTCTTTCTCTGTTGAATGCAATCAGAGAGTTTGTGATTAACCCAATAGGTGATCAAACTATTCTCCAAGACGGAATAGTGTGACTTTTAAAATATACATAACCAAATTTTTTTTTTTATGTTTTGTGTGTTCAAATTGGCTGGTAAATACAGTACTTGTTATTCATTTGATACCATTACAGTAGACATCACAGGAAATGTTTTGGCAATTCATGTACTAAAGTTGGATCTAACTTTAACTTATTACTGTACCAGACATTGGTGGACATCTTGATCAAACAAGAGCCATGTTTCTGTAATGAAAAGTAATAATGGTGATGTATGGAACCTGGTCCTGTATAAACAGAGGTTTGTGTAGATAAAGATAAAGCTTTGACTAGCAGACTTCCCCCAAAGATATATTAGTCTAGGCACATTTGTGTCGTAATAAAATTAGGGATTGCATTGAGAGGAGAGATAGGTTAGCTATCAATAGATCGATGTCCACTTAGCCGGTCAGGGTAGACACGACCCTGGGCCTATCCCACGGAAAATTGAGTCTCTCCAATGTCCAGCATATATATTTTCATTTGACCATAGTTGTTAGGAAAATAAAATAATTTGCATTTAAAGACAGTTGTTAGGTAAATAAAACAATTTACATGACCATAGTTGTTAGAAAAATATAACAATTTACATTTGACAACAATTTGTTAGGTAAATATTACAATTTACATTTGACCACATTTCATGGTTTTATATAATTATGTAATTTTCGTTCTAGGATACTAATTATATCATAATGTATACGCAATATGCATCTATGAAAATTAAAATACTCTTTTTAATACTTTTAGTGTTGATACATGTACTTATTTGTTTTGGGACAATATTGCTCATAAAACTTGGAATACGGTACTATTTATGATTAGCATGTACTATAATTTCCTTTTATTAAAGATATCAAACGTGCAATATTTCAAACCATTGTTTCATTGTTTGCCAAGCAATGAAAGGGGGTCGAGTCACAGTGACATAATCCTGATACTCTTTCTTCTTTTATTGCTGATCAAATTTGTACAATATGAAATACGAGAAGGAATTTTAATATTGATCACCAATTTCACATTTATTACGAATCCCTTGAAAGTGACATGAATTTCCTTTCATTTTTATTAAATAATTAGAAGTCACCTTATAACATGCTTGCAAATTCCTTTTTATTAGCGATTCTTGTCAGTCTGTTTTGTCTTTTGATGTTGACAAGCTCCAAATTAAGTTAAGCATTTTAATATTGTCACAAGGAAATATGCTTGAATTAGACAGTTGTAACTGTTTTCCATTATACTTAGTTATTTTTCCATGCAGAAATCTAATGATAATATTTATTCACGTTTATTACAAATAGCATCATCCAGTAAGGGTTATCCCTTAAAAATCGCTTGAGAATTATCTCCCCATTGCCACTGGTAAGTAGAGTGGTATGACTAGCATCACAGTAGACCCTGATAATGAAGTTTAAGTTTGCTTACAAAGCGAAAATTTGTAGGAAATAAAACTAGGAAACGACAATTACCAAGCTCCGCTAAAGCTGATCTACTTTATAGTTCTAGACCTATCGTTAAAAGACATACAGAATTACATCAAAATGAGCCCTACGATAAGCTGCATACCGCCATCGCAGACAACTTTCTGCAGTGATCAAAATTACATCTAGTATTGCCCGCTAGCCCTGGCCATTTCTCCCAATGTTAAAGGTATCCTAAAGACTAGTAGAAATTCGTGTCTTTTGTTATTTGTATCACTATTCAGGCTAATAAGTTTTAAAGTAAGTTTTCATCACTGATGCTGGGAATTTACGTCTATTTCTATATTTTCAAGAAAAACGGTGTAGGGTTTCTGAAAGTGGCTATTGGATGGAATAGGTAACTGGTCAATGATGAAACTCCTTTCATTTAAATACTAGTCAGTACATAAATAATTTACCCTTTGAATTATCCAATGGTATATATTATTAATTAACTAATTATTTAGGATAAATTAGGGATTTAATAAAAAGTTGGGGTTTTTTTTAGTTGTTTTTTTGTCGCTTCCCCAAACTATATAAATTAAAGCCTAAAATTACAAAATACTTAAAATGCACATTTGTACTTTACTAGCTAAAAATTCTGCTGCATCAGCGCCATCGAAACCAGTGGTTATTAAACAGTGGTATGTATAGCCCTGGTAGTGGGGCTACAGTAGGCATGGTAAGTTTGGCTTACAGCATGGGCGTACTCACAATGTGTCCGTTGTCGAGCAAATTCTTCACTTTCTTTTAGACTTTGTTACCCTGCAGTTTTTGGTGTTTTGTAGTCTTGTACGAAAAGTTTTGAAAATTTCCAGACAGATCTAGATTTGACTATAGTTAGTTTTTGGTTTGAAGTTTTTGAGTTTTGTTTTTACTTACATCCTTGCCCCTGAGTTTACGAAACATTTTTGAGTGTGTGTGTGTGTGTGTTTGTGTGTGTGTGTGTGTGGTTGCATTTGTGTGTTTGTGTGTTTTGCACTCAAATCCCAATGCAGTGCAATGAAATTGTTCTCAAAAATGTTTCTGGACCTTGTCAACAGTTTGTTTTCTTCGATATGAAATTTACACACAAAATGATTTGAATCAGACAAATCATATATTTTTCATGTCATGTGAAATTCCTGTCACGCTATCCATGACATTGAAGAGTGTGCGTGACATTGTCATGTACGTCTGAACAATTCCATTTTGTCACTTTTGTCCAGTGGTTTTAAACAAGCATGTGTAAGATTATTATTGTGGTGAACCAGTTTGAAGAGTTGATCCTGCAAGCCATTAATGACAATGTTTACCGTGAATGAGATTTGCATGGTTTTAACGTTTTGTCATTGTTGTGTGGTCCTTTAATATTTGCAAGCAAGAACTTTAAAAAATGTATTGGAGCATAGTTTGGTGAACTAACCTAACACGTAATTATTATTTTAAAAATATGATTATTGAAATTTAGCATACTTGAAAGTTCTGCACATATTTTGCAAACATATTTATTGAAAATAAATCATAGATGTAAAATATATAAAGTGGTTCATAATTTATAATAGATTAATTAACATTTCTATTTTCAAAATAATAATGGTCTGTTCTATTTTTTCAGATGAACAACTGACCTTACACCCTGGTCGCTTTCTTGGAGGACCAGAGCCGTTCATTCATCCAAAGGACGGTCGTCCTTACGACACGTCCCGCTCATCCCGCTCAAGCGGTCCGCGGAGACACGTGATTTCTCCAGCGCCCGACGGAGTGAGTAAACGGAGCAGAGACGATTCGTCGCAACACAAAAGGTCACGTGAACCTCCACGGAACTACACGGCCAGTCCATGCCATTTCGAACTTTTCCCATCCCAGAGTCGGTCTAAAGATTCGCTGTCTTACAACAGTGCGCCCAACAGTGCTTATCATCGAATGGACCTGTCTCAGTGCTCGCCGCGACAACCAGACAATACGTGCAACGGAAACTGGAGGAACGATTCTTTGAGTTACCGTGACGACGACGACCTGACCACCACGTCGGGAAGCTACACGATCAATCCCGACGATCTACGATACGACATGGACGAAGTGTTCTACACAGAACAAGACGTCGTTGTTTAGCGGGTGTAGGATAGGAGTTCATCGAGGAAATTGACATTCCACTGCTCTTCGAAAAACTTTGTCAGTCAGTCTGGTCTGGTTGCCATGCCTACCAAGAATCTGTTGCCATGGATACAACCATTGTTTTTCCTGCCATCATCTACAAATACTAATGCCCTCTGGATGCCAAAGATGCCTAGATGTGTTTTCCCCTGGAGCTTGTGGTTTGGTCCAGGACAAGGATGTGGATTTGAATCCAGACTTTTTTTCCCTTGCTTGACTAAAGGTGTGGCTGTGCGGGTCTCTGGATGATCACGACAGTGTTATGACAACCGCGTACCTTCCACAAATGTCGAGTTTCCATAACCGGCTATGCAACGTAGATGAGTTCCAATTAGCATGTAGTGTCTCTCCATGCTATGCAGCCAAAATTTGTTGGCCAAATCTGAATGCTTTTCTTGTCAAAAATCTGCCAAAACGGACAGGACAAAATAATAGTGTTAAGAATTGTGATAAACATATCTGGAGAGATGGCAATGGGTCATTTGGGATTTGGCATTGAATCCAGTCGACAGCTGATATGACACCATGGTGCTATATTTTGACCCTAGAGGTCGGACAATTTTTTTTTTTTATTCCCTGGTGGAAGAATCCCGAAAGTGTGCGATGTGTTCAGTCTCCCATGATGCCGGGAACTACTTTTTGTGACACTGATCCTTTCCAGCATTAAGAAAAAAACACTACGCCCAAAGATTATGTCTTGACAAATAAAAAATTACCTTATTTGTTTGGATAGCATCTCAGAAACTAATGCTTAGTGCTACTTTTCTCTCAAAACCTGATTGATTGTTGACAGGCACTCAATAAATTATCTGTAAAAACTGGCCTCAATTTCACTCTGATGTCTATATACATGGCCATGTTAAAGAGCTTACTTCAGCACTGGACATGGCTTCTGGAATTTAACGTAGATTACCATCTTTCGGCAGAGGTTTTTACGATCTCGATAACAGTCTGTTGACACTGTTCTTCAACACCAATGTATAATATTACTCCCAGAAGAACTGATTTATAATCGCAGAGTTGAAACTATGATTCAGTTTGTAGTTTAATATTTAACAGGTATCCAGAAAATTAGAACATTCCTTTTACATGTTTGCCATCTGGTTATGGGTTAGGAAGTTTGTGATAGTTAGACAAGGATCTCTTTCTAATGAGCCACTAATTAAGTTATTTTAGGATTGAAATTGGTAAGATTTAGAAAGTGAAGTGATGGTTCAGCTAGGTCAACGCCACCAAAAGGTTTGATAAAATCCCAGTAAATTTTATTGGTTAATGTTCACATTTAGAGTGGCCATTAAGGTTCGGACAATAGGATGACCACTACGGCTATCATCTGGCGAATTTAGACTGACCGCCCCAGAATGAATAGAACATTGGTGGACATTTGCATTGTGTGCTCGGTCATCCATTGAAATGACCCGTTATTGAATTTGTTGATAGAAACGTGGCGATAAATACGGATGAAATTTAATGATTTCGGTCGGCAATTATTGCCACCGAGATCGGGAGAAATCTTCCACTGCATATCCCAGGTTGATTTCTTCTGGGATTCGGGACTCATTCGCTGATTAATCGACTGTATTGCCACAGAAACAGAGACAATAGCCAAATGTAATATCTGTAACCAGGTCAAGTCTCTTTGTCTCATCTCGCATAGGGAACCGCCACGAGTGACCAACACAGAGACTAGATATTTAAAAGTGTCGACTGCAATTACGCAGCTACGATAACATCGGTGAGACTTAAGATTTATAGGGTGTGCGCGATGCACATAGTTTTAACAGCTATGGCCACATTGACCACTCTGGCATCCCAAATTACCAGAAATAAATTCATACTGGACAAACATTAGATTAAATCTTGACAAATTTAATGGCCTTTTCTGGAAGCAGGGCATGAAGTTTGTGCATTGACAGAATTTTAAAGGCCGGAATTCTGGTGCTGAAACATGTGGTATACCCAACAGGGGTTAATTGTGATACCATCTTAGTGTTTATAGCCTTTGTCTGTGCAGATCTGAGCCATCTCTAAGGTGTCAACATCTTATTTGTGAGTTCCAGCTGTAGTCTAGTTGCTACAAACACACAAGAATCCACAACACTATATCTTAACATTCTTCAAAAGAAAAATGACTGATGATTATTGCAATCTAAATGGGAATGGTCTGTTTATCAATGTCACTTGTTTGAGACTTAATTTGGGGCTTGTTTTCAATTAGTGTTAGGATGGTTTCTAATTAACTCTAGAACACAACTTTTGATGTTAAAGTCATGGATCTGTTCTCAAGTATATTGATTACATGAGCACATGTGATGAGAATAAATAGACGTGCAACGTTATGTAGAAATTTAGTATAATAATTATGCTGGTAAAGTTGCGACACAGAATTGTGATACAAATGTAATATTGTGGGCCAGGCTCCTGTTCCAGTGAACAGTCAGCGCTACGAGAATCCTAACACTATGTCAACGATATTGGAGTTAGACTCTCATAGTGTTACCATCGTTCTATGGAACCAGACCCAATATGTTACTACTAACTACAAATGTCATAGACTGTACACCATTTAAGTATTGGAAAATCTCATATCTCAGATACATACATTGTAGACTCTTGAACTACAAATGTCATAGACTATACACCATTTAAGCAATCATATTGAAAAATCTTATATCTCTGATACATACATTGTGTTAGAAATTCAGAAAATAATAAGGGAGACCTTTTCCAAGAGCCCATTGTTAATGGTTATCAAATCTGTAATTTGTAGGTGTTCCCATAGATACCTTTGCAGATGTTCAGATTACCACCAGGACCCCCTATATTTCGAACACTATTACGGTAAGCATGTAGTTTACCTATTGCCGTAATGAAAGTTTCGCTAGATATCTATAATAGTCCCTTATCTCTCTGATCAATGAAAACCTATGGCACCTTGAAACGCTTCCAGCAGAAGTCTGGTTAATATGCATCACACAGCATCTTTCCCCATACCCCATTCACATTACCAGTCTGTGCATGACGTTAACCCTCTCCCTGCTGAAGGGTAACTATGTTAAGTCCCATATTCAGAGTGAAATTGACGACTTTTGTACATTTCTTCCAAATCTGTCTCATTGCGATATGATGCTTTTTGTACATTTTGTAACAAAATTAATATGTAAATATGATAAATTGTACAGTATTGTCACACAAGGATGAAAGCCTTTGTGGAACGCAAATCATATTGAGAACCATCGGCAGGAAATGTATGCATGTATGTATGTACCGCCCAGCAAATGTCTTATATTATACACATATCTTGTCCCTGTCACCATTGATCAAGGGTCAAATTTGTCTGCAATTGTCCAGTCCAGATGTGAACTGTCATGGAATGTTATGGTCAGTTTAATGCAAGGCGACAGCAATGTCCAGCCTTTCCATGTGTCCAGATCAAACACAGATGTAAATGTTCGGCACACCAAGTCGTCTGTTCAAGCCATGTACGTGTTATCTTCAATGATCTAGTCTTGTTCAACTTGAAGCTGCTAGAGAAATAAAAATAATAAATTCATAGTTTCAATATGGCCATGATCACAGTAGGCTATTATTTTCACTGGTTGCTCAGCTGCTGTTTTCATATCTTATTAATACCAACTGTTTTCCAGCAGAGAGATATGAAAGAGAAAACATTGAAATTTACACATTTATTGAGTGTGTATCTTTAACATGCCTCTTGCTGTTGCTTATAACACTTTTGTGTCTTCATATGATCATGGAAAATTGAAAGAATATAATAATATTTTTATTTTATTAATACATTAAAATACAATTTATTATTTTTTCCCAAATGATGAAAGTACGGATAATGTGTTTTGGACCTAGAATGACAACTTTTATCATTTTAATCATTTTATATACAATGTACGCTGTAAATATTATTATTGTTATTATTATTATTATTAAATATTATTTTTAAAATATATTTTTGTTGATCATATAGAAAAAATATATAATTAATATTGAGATAAACTGTCATTACTGAAAGTGTTATAAGCAATAGTCAAACTTTGTTGATCTAGCAGCTTTTGGTGTGTTAATTTTCATCTTCTGAATGAATGACTACCTGCCATGTGTTGATACAAGAACTGTGGTTCTCAGAATTGTATTTGTATTTATTTTCTCATAAGAATAAATCACAAAATTATCAATGAAGATTTGCTGTCTGTTTTATGTGTTTGGAGATTTATATTGATGACAAGGAATTAACTGCTTATGAAAGTAATCATATGCAGTGAGTGTCTCTGAATGTGACAATGTATTGAAAATAAATACATACAGTGAATTACAGTAATTTACCCCAAAGAGGTGCACGAGTATGAATGCAGACATCCAATGTTTCCATTTACATTGCAAAACCCCAGTCAATGGATTACCTTGTTGTCATTCTCCCTGTCAATTTCCCGACCATTAAATATGGAATCCTTTTTTTTAAATTGAGGTTTAATACCGTTTTCAAGATTCTTTCACTTGTTCATGCCTTGTTAGTTTATATGACAGGAGGAAACCCACAACATCTGTAGCGCTAAATGTTGCAGTAACCCTGCAAGCATTGGCTGGTACCAGCAGTAATAAGTCCAATGATGACAACTTCATTGCTACAGTATATCATACCCCAGTAATGACTGAAAACGTTTGGGACTACAGAATGTAGGCCCGACCATATACAATGAGGTGAATGAAAAGCAACTTACTGTACACCAGAAACTACCCATAATGTTACATTTTTGGTGTTCAGGTTTAGATTTTTGAGGAATGTTATTTTTTATGAAGTGTAATTTTTTTTTTTTTTTAAAGCATTACTTAGAAAGGAGGAGAAATTAACATTAACCGAGATATATTGGCCAAAATTAGCACCTACATAAATAAAAGTAGATAAACAGACGAAAATACCATTCCAGTGAACCATCACATGTATATCACTATTAGCTTTTATCACCCAAAACTAGCTCACACTGGAGATAACATCAGGTGGAGAACAATGTTATTCCCCAGGTGATAACATTTT
>JAUTBQ010149933.1:0-14183 GCA_032361185.1 Lepetodrilus ovalis | reverse complement strand
GTCTAGATGGTCTAGAGGAGGGGGGAAGTCGGCTAATTAGTCAGAATCTAGCGAGGTCGAGGGACTGTCACGTGACAAATATGATTTATTTTATTTCCTAATTAATTTCACTTGACCAACATGACCAATGTCATTGGTGATCGCCACATGTGTAGTCGTGACGTCACAATTCTTTTGTAGAGATTCCTCATATCCTGTTGACTTTTTGCGTGGATAGTCTTAGAATTCTAAGTACGGTATGTGATTTTGGAGAGGCCCCTTTGGGGATTATCTTTTTTTTTGCATTGCCATATATGACTTTTGTCAATTTATTCATATTTTCCCCTAGTTAGTAATAGTAGACACACATGAGATTAAATAAGATTATATGGTGTGTTCCAAGATGATCTTGCAACTTTATGTTACATTGAAGCATTGTAACTATACTTTTTGTCATTAATGTATCACTATCAAACGTGTCTTACTGTTTGAAGGTTGTTTTCTATTCATGTTCTTTCACTATTGTTAAAACGTTAAAGGCACATAGTCACATATTTCTGTTCAAATCAATTATTACATGTATATCAATTGTTCCATATTTATATTCTAGCATGTCTATTCTATAGGTGTATTTGTGTCTCTTCGTGCAAATGATGTCAGAAATTTATTTTATTTGCTATATCACTATATCGTTATTTGACATACATGAATAATTAAATATACAATGTTATCTAAGTTGTAGAATCTTTTGGCCAATTATCCATTATTCCTTTCACTCTAAGTGAATGATTGTGATGATGTATTTTTCTTCTGATTTAGACATATTACACTGCCGTAGACCCAGCCCATGTGGCAGATCTTCTTGAAGGTAAGCTTTAATACCGTAATTGTAAAGGTTATTACTCACCAGAGGCTCGCGATTTATCACTGCAACAATCGGCAGCCACCAAAAAATGTTAGGACTTATTCTATCAGAATTTGTCATGGAGTCAAACAAAATTGCAAATTTTGCTTTTGGTGTGCTAGTATATATAAAAGTATACAGTTCTATCTCAGAACAAAAATCGTTGAGTTTGTCGCTGCGAAATTCATCTGTGGTCACTGGTGTGTAGGGACCTTAACTATCAAGGCCATTCTCCATCTCATGATCAGTGATTTCTCATCTACGTATTTTTTGTTTGTTTTTATTTTGTTTGTATTTAATATATGGTACCTACTGGGCATTTGCTATGGTCAACTATTAACAACTATCTATTTTGCAACTGCCATGTAGTGTGAAATATTCCTAAAATTATCTTTTGCTAGTTATTAACTATATGTGCTATATAATATGTATGTATAACAATAATAATAATTAGTAGTATTTTTAAGTAATAATAATTACAATAATAATTATTACCTACGATAATAATTATAATAATTCTTCATTTTCCTCAAATGAATCATACATTTTTTATTTCCTCAGATGAGCTGGTGATCTTTGAGTTGCTGCAGTTGTCAGAGTACACAGATGGCGCAGTACGACTCGCCACGTTCTCCACCAACGCCCGCGACTTCCTGTACCCGTATCCGTCCCTCGCGCCGTCGTATTCCTCCACAGACAGGGAGATACTGATGAGCCGAACCATAGCTTTCCCTGTGAGTTTATTATAACAATTTATATATTTAGCTTAATTATTTTGTCATTGCACATGGGTGAGATATTCGTGCGCCTAAATAAATAAAGCAATAGAATTTTAATTACATTATAATTGTACTGTGCTGAAATATTAATCGTCGTATATCCATGAAATATTTGTACTGCAATGTTATATTATCATCACTAACTTATTGGATTTTCCTTATTTCAGGGTATTTCTCCAAAACTGGAGTTCTCAACGAGAAGTGTCATCAACGAATCTCTGTCGCCTGAAATTGATGCCTTGGAAGATGCCTTAGAAGAAGAAAGAGTAAGTTCCTGACCAATCTGATGGCTTTGAAGAAAAATATATTTCAAAAGTTCATCATTCATTGACCGTGAGAACTATCAATATCGTTGAATTGCTGAATAGGTCATGGACAGCATGAATGTTGTAAAAGTTTACATTTGTGATCAGTATTTAGATAATGTTTTCGCACATATTTTTCCCACTGCAACATAGAGAACCATTTCATTCATGCATTAATTCCTACATTAATTAATTCATTCATTCATTCATTCATTCATTCATTCATTCATTCATTCATTCATTCATTCATTCATTCATTCATTCATCAATTTATCATTGAATACAACATATATTTGTATTGTCATCCTTAATTTTGTTGTTGATATCCTTGCAGAGTAACCGTGTGACATTGAAGATGGATGTATCGCATACGGAGCACTCACACGTGATTGGCAAGGGAGGTAACAACATCAAGCGTGTGATGCAGGATACAGGCTGTCACATCCACTTCCCCGACTCCAACAGAGGCAGCAATGTGCAGGAGAAAAGCAACCAGGTACCAGAAACACTGCACGGCGTAGGAATTTAAATAATATCAGACATTTTGTCTAGTCTGCGATCTAGATTAATTTTGATGATAAAACACATGTTTGACAGAAAATATAATTTGTATTATCCCTTAAAGAAAAGTCAAGGAGTTCTGTCGCTGCTTTTGAGGCATTTTGGCACTGGTCCTATGTAGACCACCATGATAGCTAGGAATTGTTCATTCAATTATTGCTCTTCTTTTGTAATTAAAGATGAACTGTAGCTTGAGGTAGGCTTAATTTTAACCAAAATATAGCTTGCCATCAATATATAGAGGATATTTTACACTCTACACACCCAGTGATACATAGTTAATAATTTGCATTGACAAGAAAATAATGTATTAATATGCCATGATTTAGGCATGATATTTCAGTATTTTGGTCCAATTTTACATAAATATGCATATATTCTATTAAAAGTGTTATTTCATCTTTCATTTAATTTAACATTCTTCCTGATGGAGGCAATTGTAGATTCATTAACCATCTCCATGCTGGAGGCAACCAGATATGCCCTAAAGAATGTGCCTAATCCAGTAGAGAGAGGGTTACAGAGTAGGGATTTTAACCATTTCAACAATAGGGTCAATAGATGTTGAGTGTTGATATGAAATAACATTGGTAACAATTTGGTATTAACTGAATTTCCAATGCCATCCCAGCCGGCTCACCGCAGCATACGATGTCAATACGATGTCGAAAATACGTCGGTTTTACATCACGACGTAAAACCAAGATATTTTCGACATCGTATGCCGCGATGTTCTGGTTGGGATAAAGCCCCCGAGATTACAGGACTTTTCTGAGTACAATCACAGGCTCCACTCAAGGTTTTATTTAAAAATCTGCATATTGAATTTGAGTCAGAGCATGAAATCATACTCAAAATGTTTTGTAATCTCGGTACCAGGCCACAAGGTTACGAAACATTATTGAATACGATTTCATTCTCAACTCAAATCTTGCATCCATAAGGATTTATTCCCAATATAAGATTTGATCTTGAACATAATATTGCACTGAGAAAGGTTTGTAACCTGTGTGCCTGTATGTAAATACAAGTGAACTGGACTGATCTGTAATGACTGTGTTTCAGGTGTCTATAGCCGGCCAACCAGTGGGTGTGGAGTCAGCTAGGGCACAAATAAGGGTAAGTAATGACGCGGTAATAGACATGGTTCAGTGTGACATTGTGATAGGAGACCGGCGATCACAAATATAATCAATTATTATATGCTACTTTCCTACTGCCGTTAATCAAATTTATATCTTTAACTCTCGCCCTGCTGTGTGAGGCACAGGCACTTCTTTAGGGCATTTCCAGTTGCCTTCAGCATGGAGAGAGTTAAATGTATCAGTTTCACATCTGATTTGCTTTTCAATTGATATTGCTGGTATGGTATATGTCAGATAATCTGAATTATCGATTAGTAAATAGTTTGCAAGTCAGTCTAATGTTAGAATAATAAGAAGAGTATTTTCATGCTATGATCTCCTTGCTGAACCGAAGGACCGTCTATATATTTTAAGCTACAAACAACACTTATTTAAAAAGATATATTTTGAAATGTTTATTGAAACAGGCACTGATACTTACTTTATACATGTACACACTTGAGAGATTTATTTTAAACCTAGGACTATTTAAAAATGTATGTAGGTTATTTACCTCACAAAAAAAATAAGAAGTATACCGGTATTTATCATGAAACATGCAGAATACATTAAGAAGAAACAGTTGAATTATTTATGTTCTTAAATGTAACTCTTTAAAATTCCCCAAAAGCATATATATTTTCAAAGATAACTAATATATCAGAGTAAAAGTGAAACTGGGTATGGGAATCTGTCCAACTGTATAATGCCATGGTTTAACTACCTACTGCTGTAGAAGTTTTTAGAGAGCTAATGTCATGGTTTAACTACATATTGCTGTATAAGTCTACTTAGCTAATGTCATGGTTTAACTACCTACTGCTGTATAAGTCTTCTTAGCTAATGTCATGATTTAACTACCTACTGCTGTATAAGTCTACATAGCAAATGCCGTGGTTTAACTACCTACTGCTGTATAAGTCTACTTAGCTAATATCATGGTTTAACTACCTACTGCTGTATAAGTCTACATAGCTAATGTTATGGTTTAACTACCTACTGCTATATAAGTCTACATAGCTAATGTTATGGTTTAACTACCTACTGCTGTATAAGTCTACATAGCTAATGCCATGGTTTAACTACCTACTGCTGTATAAGTATACAGAGCTAATGTCATGGTGTAACTAGCTACAGAGCTAATATCATGGTGTAACTAGCTACAGAGCTAATGTCATGGTGTAACTAGCTACATGAGCGTACATAACAGGAAGTGACATGCTCATTGATCAGCAGATACTATTTACAACTTGGCAGTCAGAGACATCAGGGAAGTAATGAGCTGTACGTGAACGGAAACACATCTTCAGGGCAGAGATCTACAGGAACTGGTGGAAATAAAACACACATACATATTCCAAGACCTTCTTAAAATTCCTATGCATAGTTGAACAAATAAGACGCCCAATTTGCATGTGTTAGCTTGACAATAAGAGTGCCAGCTATTCAGGTGTGGATATGTGTGGCATGTTTGTTCTGTAACACTGTATGCTCTTTTTTATGATGGTTCAGCCCCACGGTTTAGAATGTGATTATGATGGAAGTACTGCACAGATTGAAGGGATCTGGACAGGTGTAGGCCTGTGATTGCCTGTTCTCTCCTGGGGTTGTCTGTGCTGTGGGCTGCCTGGGGTTGCCTACGATTATCTATGATTGCCTGTGGTTGTTTGCGATTGCATGTGGTTGTCTGTGATTGCCTGTGCTTGTATGTGGTTGTCTATGATTGTCTGTGATATTCCGTGATTGTTTGTTGTTTCCTGATGCTCATTGGTGGTGGAGGTCCAATAAATTCCTGCAGTTTTCTTCATTTCATTTTATGTATATGAGCAAGTAACCAAATAGATAAACCATGGAATGCTAAAATGTAGGATATAAATGATGGTCTGGAGTTACCTATCAGTACCCTAGTGTCTTTAAAAAAGTAATAAGATTGTTGGATGGGTGAAGTAAGATGGTGTTTTACTACATGGAGACACATTGCCTATAAAGTATTAAGGGCAGAATTTCAATGTTGGTTGGAACACAATTTCAATGTGGTTGGAACACAATTTCAATGTGGTTGGAATGTTATTGAATGTTTGAATATCTCTTTAATTTTGTTAAACAAATTGGCATGCATACAGCTATTACTTTGAGTGCAATTGCACGGACTGTTGCTTGGGGATTTCCCTACTGATATTTGAAATACTGTGATCTCCATGTGCTCAATAATAATGCCATTGTTTTACTTATCAGAAGTTGACTGATAAATCTCTTACTGTATTTGTTTAACTAGTACAGCATTGATAAAGTTATGACAGACTTGAATTTGTGTTTGGATAGAAATGTCAGTTGTGATTGTCACATTGCAGCTAGAAAAATAAAGATAAATTTAAAATTTACTTTATGTGTACCAAAATGTGAAGCATCAGTGAAACCTGGAGAAGCATGCAATGTAAATATGTGGAATATTCCCACCCATGTGGAGCCTCGTACCTGAAGGGGGAATTCCCCGTCAGATTGGCAAGGATTGGCACTCTCTCTAACACGGCAGTTCTAGCTGGCTTGTGTACATAGAGCAACTGCTTGGCTAAATACTAGTGGCAGTAACATGGAATAGCAATTAAGTGCTATGCTATTACCGAAACAAAAAATATATCATTCTTATTGATCAGTAAAGTAATATAGGATTTATCGTAAACTCTATATTTACATGCAATTATTAACAATACAGACAATACAGGGAGTTTTGTTTATGGATTGTGCTAAATAGTCATTCATTTAAATCGTCTATGCTTAGAATTTGTGATATTGATGATATTGCATTTGTTTCCATGCACCATTAATTCGTTGTGATATATTTTTTCTCTCACTTCTTTATATCCATTTAGTTGTTATGATAAAGTTAGCTTGGAAATAAAACCAGTAAACATTTTTTCCCTAGCCAATACATCATAGAAATGTTTAACAACACATGACATGTCTTCATTATAGGTCGCTTGCTATCTCTTTTAACATAGATAATCTATAAATCAATACAATTTGTGCATAATGTACTACAAGGTTATCAAGATCATGCACAGCAATTGTGATATTTCTGTTGTGGTGGAGACTTGCAGCTCTTTGTATGTACATGTATCAATATCAAGTTCTAACTGTCAACAGTGTCGTAGAATTATCATAGGCTCTCAACCAAACATTTCCTGAATCTGAATGTAAATTTAAGATTTTTAAAAATTATTGGAGAACAAGACTTAATGACTACTCTTTCATATACAGTGTTCCCTCGATATAACACTGTTCGATACACAGCTGATTCGGGTATGAGGCTGGGTAAGATGTGGATCCCATTTTTAGTTTTGTTATTTATTAGTTCTATTGTATAAGGCCTGGGGAGGGCGGGGATTGGTCAAAGAGAGAATGTCATGGACCCCAAATTCAGCGTTATATGGAGGGGATACTGTACTTTGTTTATGATGCATGTTCTAAAGATGTAGGCTTGTTTAACTACATTTGGTACACAAATAGGACTAAGAGTATTAACCTTATTGATATTCATTTTGAAATTAGTAGTGTAAAGAGGCACTAATTGCCCTGGGGCTAGTGGTGTATATTTAAAGAAGACCAAGCTCCGAGATTGCGAAAACCTTTTTGAGTACAATGCTTAACTCAAATTTTACATAGGAATTTGTGAACAAAACCTTGTGTTGAATTTTTGCGCAAAAGAAGTTTAATGATCTTGGGTCCTGGGGTTGGGTTTTAGATGATAATTATTAAATTATCTTTAAACTAAGTTCCTGGATGACCGCAGTCCAGAGAAGATGTCTGCAATGGGATTCTTATTAGGGATCCTCGCAGTTTAGCATGAACAGAGGCAATGCAATGGATCCAGTACAACAGTGCTCACTTCCTGCAACACTTCTGATTCCAGGAGCTCCTGCCGTTGGTGTTCATGTTTGAGCTGCCGGTGACCGGAATCCTGCACCCAATCCCCGACGCGTCATCGCCGACCATTCAGTCTCTGCAACAGGTGTACAACGTGCAGGTCAGCCTCAAACAACGGCCGCGCATGTACGTCACCACCGTCATCGTCCGCGGCTCTGTCAACAATGCAAAGTCCGTCAAAGAAGCTACGACCAAACTCATGGAGCAGTTCACAGGATGTGTGAGTTGTCCATATTTTGATTCTTTGCTTTGAGTGTTTGTTTCATACGATTAATTCATCATGAGGGTTGATTATCTGTGATCGAAGGTCTGGCCCCTGTCCCATAGAAGGATTGTAGCGCTACAAGAATTGTAACGCATATAATGTCGATGTAGTTACTACTCGTAGTGCTATAATCATTCCATGGAATTTCAGGTTTTATGTTTAAAAATCTGGTGAACCATTTGTGCAAGAGCACACCAGAATGCAAGGCAACTCTGTACCATTGACATTTTCAACACATCTATTATTTTTTCTTGATTTGTCCAACTTCTAAATTGAACAGCAAACATGATAATATAAAATAAATTAAAAAAATTACCTCTGTGAAAAATACGAACATTGTAACTAACTTATCAATGTGTGTAATCCATATTAATGTTCTTAATTAATTATTTGTGTATTACATGCACAGTTCTTTACGCAATAGTATTCCAGTAATAATTATTAACCAACAATTGACCAAACATGGTATGATTGTATTTGTATGGTCTAAGATTAAATTGCAGCGATTAATTTAAGCATTTCATCTATTAGTGTGTTCAAATTAATATTAGAATTACGGTACTGCATCAAACCCAGGGATTCACAGAAGTGATCCTTGCTGTTACAGAACACGATAGCAGTCAGCATGCAGCTTGAGATTGCGCCACAGCATCACCTGTTCATCATCGGCCGTGGTGGCGTCAACATCAAGCAGATCATGCAGCGCACCGGTGCCAGCATCCACTTCCCCGACCCCAACACCGCCACCCCACAACGAAAAGGAACCGTGTACATCACGGGGACAATAGAGAGTGTGTTCCTAGCACGACAACAGCTCATTGTAAGGCTTCTTTACTGGCCTTTCTAACTAATCATTGTCAAAGACGCATGCAGAATATTTTCAGTATTTCTCCTAAGATAATTATTATTATTTTTACAATTTTGTAAAATATATAAAAAATAACTAAACATTACCTCCCACCTCCCAACTGAAACTCAATTTATTTTTATTGTTTCCTGAAATATTTTATGCTAACAATGAATATAAAGCTCTTATTTTATTGTATGTTTGGAGTATTTCCTATTACCTTTCACATATGGGTAAAAGATTCCCGCTGTGATGTAAAACAATAATTCACTCACTCGCACTATTATCTTTCGTTTGCTCTTGCAGGGTTGTCTCCCCCTTGTTTTAATGTTTGATGTGAAAGAAGATATCGACTTAGAACAAGGTCAGTCTATATGCCTTAATAAGATTGTCTAACGAGTTCTGTACTTGATTCTATTGACACGAGCCCAATTTTACTTGAGATAAATCTTTCGACATTGTCCCTGTTAATTCCTTCTCTTGAGATTACGCCTATACTCTCGAGATAATTCCCATTCTGGAGGTAATTCTGATAAGTAAATTCCTACTCTTGAGTGGCCATTTGTTACATTAATAGTTGAAGAGGATATATTGTCTAGAGAAGCAATAAACAATTTTAACAAAAGTGCCCAATTAGGCGAGATATCATATCTTCCCTCAGACTAGACTTGTAACCTTCACCATGGTGATGTAATTACAATGTAACCTTGTAAAATATATAATACACATTTAATTGAGATTAATGGAACAGCTAAGAAGTTGTGAAACTTAATCTTATCTGAGATATTTGAAATACAACCCCTGGCCCCGAAACTTTTGAAGTACAATTTCATGCGCAAGCTCAGATTTTATATAATGATTTGTGAACAAAACTTTGAGTTGAGCATGAAATCATACTCAGAAAAAGTTCCATTACCTCGGGGCCTGATATTTGAGGTTCACCATTTTACCATGCTAGCTTGAAAAATAATATTATCCAGATATGCAGTATGACTACTTGTGGACTAAAATAAGTTTAATTATATATGGTGGTATCCATTATCACGCAACTTGAAATATTATGTTCTTAGATCACCATCTGCATGCAATCTTGGCATTTTTGAACATAGCACATGATTTTTAATTAGAAATGAACAATTACGGTATAAAAAAATTGAAAATACAAATTTTTAAATCATGAAATCAAGTCCCATAATTACCGTACATGTTAAGACCATGTACAAAGTTCAAACTTGATCTCAGAACAGTTAGGCAGAATGAGATCATGTTTTGTTTTCATTTTTTTTTTAAAGCTTGCTGCTGTTTGACCTTGTCAAAACTCTGTAGTTATAGTGAAAAGATTAATGTCCCACACAGCACAAGGCATTCTTTGTGGGCTTGTAGTTCTGGTATTGAAAGTATGACATATTTAACGTGAACATTTAGTTGGCAACCTGATACTTATGACTGGCAGAATTGTGGAACATTCACTTCACCTCGCATTGCTTTGTAGGAGATATTCATGTACTTGATTTTTTGAGTAGATTTAGCGTCCATACACGACAAATGTATGTGGTAGACAAGACTGATTTTGTGATTATCACAGATTATTTTTGCAATTTTTCGCCTCAGCAATTTCAATATACACATACAAGAATTAAACATATCACCAGGAAATCTTGATAGTTGTCGCAACTTGTTTGCCAGATTTCTAGAGCAGTAGGCTTGTAGGCTGTTCTGTCCTTCAGTGGACATGTTACTATAAATACATCTACAGATAATATCTGTCTGGGATTGTCTGCTAAAATTATGATTAATTCCATTTTCTCTGATTTTCTATGGCTCTCTTTGACTGATCTGTCAGTTGTTGATGTGACTTGTAACACAATTACTGACACTCTGTGACTGTGACTCTTTGTGACTTGTGACTGTGTCTGTGACTCTTTTTGCCGGTGACACTGTGACTCTCATTAAGACAGACATGCAATACAGTAGGTGTGTAGATTGTTATCTCTGACAACTTGCTTTCATTCCAGGCCGGGTACAACAACTCACTGAGCAGCTTGATGTCTTTATCAGTGTCAAACCTAAACCCAAACAGCCAAGCAAGGTGTGTAACTTTCCACTGTGCCACCAATTATACATCTCATCATTGTGAATATAAAAATTCTCAGTAATTCAATACTACACAATTGACTATTGTAGAGATATTTTGATGATAATTGTAACCACAAGGACTAGGTACTCTTTCACAAAGCTCTCTTATCTACTAAGATACCATAGCACTCTCTTAGCAGTGCATTAGCTATTGGCTAAGAGAGTGCCATGGTCTCTTAGTGGATAAGAGAGCTTCGTGAAAGGATACTCTGATCAGATATTGCTCAGTATCATCATTATTTGAGTGACAAACTTAGTGTTAGAATTGTTAGAATCGTCTTTAACAAAGAGAGTGTAGATGTACCGCTCCTTTAAGACTTAACACATCCTGGAGTACGTCCATGACAGCTGTTTGTTGACATGTGCGCTGCAAATAGACAGTAGCTTCAATACCAAGAGGATATATTTCAGAAGTCAAGACACACTGGGCTATTCCACAGGCAGCTGTTCATACCACTTGCTATCTCCCTGTAGATTTCTAATTTCCAAAGCATTTGAGCATGGATGTGTCAAGGAAATTGTTTTAATATTGAGATGTGTTTCTGGTATAACTACATGATACACCCAGAGTAATTAGGTTTCTCATTTAACTATCCATGCCATATGCAACTGGAGATGCTGTAAAGAGCAATGTGTACCCAATCCAGCAGATAGAGAGTTAATACAGGTGTTTTATTCAGTTTCATTTAAATCCCAAAGAAAATAATATAGCCATAAAAATGTTGGGAAGAAATCAATTTCCTGGGATCATAAACATGATCACTGATTTACCCATTCTAGGCCATAGTATCGTGTATATCAATAACATTTGTGTCTTCCCTCTGTGAATAGGAAATACCATCCATTCTCTCACACGTTTTTACACAAGCAAGACAAATATTGTGCCTACTATCTATGTAATTCCAACAGTGCATGTTTTTTGAGCGATACACGAGATAGAGAGGATGCAGTGTTTAGAAAACATACTTATCAACAATCTGTGCAGGAGGTTTGTCTGTGCTGTGCTGATGGGACCTGCCGCACAAAGAATACCTGCCACAATTTGTTTAGACTCAGAACACTTTAATGAGAGGATAGTGTTTGGCAAGTGGTGGTTAGCTGTTGTTAATTGAGTGAATTATCAGCAGGTGTCTGGGAATATGTTACACAAATTTATATATACTTTTTATTGTTGTAAACATTAACTTACATGTATATGTAGAGCATACAAATATTGAATAGCTTGTAAATACTAGTTCTATGTCTGAATTGTATTTAATCTATGCTAGATACTGTGGTATGGTGTTGTTCCATTTGGTCGATTGCCATATTGTTCAAAATGCCAATTTGTTGAAAAATAGGTACTTGTCTGTTATGTAAACACTACCTGTATAGTTAATGAACTCAACCATCAAATGAGCAAGCTAATCCAGCCATTGTGAATGCAGTATTCTACACACAATCTTTGATTTTATATAGGATAGTAAGCTTAAGGTGGCACTCCACGTGAGAGTAAATTTCGACATTTTTGTGCTAGTGATTGCCGATAGAACTGTCAATGGGTATTCCACACAGAGCTTTGCGATATGAAGGTTTCTGAAACTATATAGGTAGATGACTATTGATAGTTCCTCATGACTTTCAGACAGTTACTCGAAAGGTATAGTCCACAAGAAATTATCTATCGGACAGTGAACTAGCACAAGAAAGGTTGGACTTGGAACGCTACATTGACACTCTTGTTTTTAATATACTTATACAAATATGCAAGCTGATATACTAGTAATTTGTTAACACATATAAAATGATCAGTGAAAATAATAATAATAATCAGTTTCCAACTAATCTGGAACAGTTCATTAAAATGACTGAAGTAACAACATACATTTCAGTAAGCTGATATACTGTAATTGGTTAACACATAAAATGATCAGTGAAAATAATAATAATAAACAGTTTCCAACTAATCTGGAACAGTTCATTAGAATGACTGAAGTAACAACATACATTTCAGTAAGACTATTGAACGATATCTGTTGTCGTTTTAGAATGGATACAAGCTAGAATGATGATAAAGAGAACTGTCTAGAATTGGAAACCACAGCTAAGATTGTAATTTCCCAAGAGATTTGTGAAAGCTAAATCAGTCCACACAAGAACATGTTGATACCACTGAGTATAAGCATGTTTGAAGTAAATGTTGAAGCCATTGAGAACAGGCATGTTTGAAGTAATACTTTTTAAGTACATGTACGTCATTTTTATTATCATCTGTATTGTCAAATACAGTGTCCCCTCGATATAACATGGTCCGGTGCACAGCACATTCGTATATAACGTGGGGTCAGATCTCATATTTATTTTCCTTATTTCCCTCTAATATAGTATATGATGTTGTAGACCCCAACTTCAGCGTTATATCGAGGGGACACTGTATATCTTTTTGAGAGTTTTTTGTTAATTTGTGAATCATTGGCACATTAAAAAGAAAAGATGATTCCAGTTTTATTATTATTGAAGAGTAGGAAAGCATGAACTAAATAATGATGCATCTCTCTATGTAATGGAATATAGGCTTTTAAAAAATGTGGTAGCTGGCAAGACATTTCCTTCCAGCCAGCATGTGATATGGCTTGTTATCACCCTCTCAGATGACATGTTTACTTATCTTTGGGCTGTCCTACCACTCACAGTTTTATGTAAGCAATGATAAATCAAAAGACAGTTGCTAAGAGATAACTTTCCAAAATCTGTGTCTTGGATGTGTGTTTCTTTCATGTGAAACTGACATATCCATGCCAGAAATTAATTGGGAATTTGACATGTGAAATCTGTGGGTGTGTTTGAAGAAATTGTCAATTTTCTTTTTATATATGACTTTTGCCTCGGAATGTTGTGTTTATTTAGCTAAACAATATTGAAATGCAGTCTTGCAATTTAATGAAAATAAAGTCCAGATTGTATAACCTTCTCAAATGGCAATGATAATCTTCAATGATAATTATATATGGCAATATAAATAACTCAGATAATTTTCAAACTATATCAATGTCAGCTATTTGTGTCTGATTTTGGAAGTTCCTATTTAAGCTAGTTATTTTGAGTACAGACACCAGTTGGATGAGTACTAGCAATGAAAACTCCGATTTCTAATTATCTATTTATATTGCGCTGAGTTCCAGCTAGGTTGCTCACAGGCTGCTAACATCATTCCTGTCTCGGGAACAGTTTACTGTGAACCCACACATACATGTACAGTGTCCCCTCGATATAAGGCTGTATTTGGGGTCCATGACATACTCCTAGCCTTATAGTACCAGCCTTATATAATAGTGCAGGTAAATAACAAAAAATAAAAATGGGGTCCACATCTGACCCAG
>JAUTBQ010149922.1:0-14193 GCA_032361185.1 Lepetodrilus ovalis | reverse complement strand
CTGAAATGGACAGATTTGTGACGTATCCTCTGTGACGTCAGTTCATTGTCTGCAGTGATATTAACCATATGGTTCGTATCAATATATTACGAACCGGGATATGCTTGCCCTTATGGGTAAGAATTTGTAAACTTGTGTATGAACCGCATCACGGCTTCATACAGTTTGCACATCAGTTTTTACGTTCATACCTCAATGAATGTAATAAAAATGACAGTCAATCCTTAAATAACATAGCCATAATATATGTTACTATATTTGGTCCAAGTTTGGTATCTTACACATCGTCATTGAATGTTACTGCTCCATCGAGCACCTCTGCTTGCCGCTATCTTTAACAGTAAAAGGGTCAACATATATGAACTTAATGATCAGATCTACATCATGATTGGTTGAAATATTAATGAACGTATTCTTGAGAACATGAATGCATTATTAATTGAGAGAGACCAAGTGATCATTATGTTTAAGATAATGGTAATTTAAAATTGTAGGATAATTTATTCAGTATGTTGAGGCCAGGATGACAAATACCAATGCTTCTACGGCCAAGCCAACCTTGCCGCTACAATGGAAATAATGCTCACAGACAGATGAACATCAGGATGTATTCAATCTACTGTGCACTTAAACGTTGTTATCAAGCTACTATATCATTAACATGTACAGATGTGTACCTAATACCAATTATTAGAAATCCATTAGGACGTACACAAGTGTAATACTACATTCCTATCTGAATGACGTGATTATTGTCTTCCATTGGTGCACCCATTTCTCTAATAGAATATCAAGATTGCCATTAATTATGATTTTTGTGAATACATAGCTTAATGTACTCTGAAACACAAAAGCATCTTCACAAACATTCTATAGTATTCACTGACTTGTCAAGAAACTAGCATAATTAGGATGTTTATGATATGTCTAACTGAACTAATGTTCAGAAGCCCAAAGACATCTTCTCACAGATAGCGACTTCTACAAACACATGCAACAGTTGAAGCAAGTCCATCTTCCATGATCCCTAAGACTACAAGGTATTTGTGAAGCATGGCCTCAGTAATCAGATCTCTCAATACACTATATAGAGAGGACATGGACAGGTATAATTACTTGGTCTAGTTACACATTCATTGTTATGTGAAGACAATAGTCAGATAACAAAGCTAGGCCAGGCCATGTGTAACATGAACTAAGTGCAGCATCGGAGAAGCCTGCAGACTCACAATGGCATCGTACAGTCAGAGATGAATGGCTTCTTTGACAATCCAATTTTTTTCTTCTCTTGGAGTTATTACTTGGATGAGACTACAAGTATGAAATGTAGTTATCTTGTGGTTCGCCATGTAAATCAATGTCATACTTCAAGCAACAGTAACTTGTATCACTTCAGAATAAATTCACCATTATATTGGTCTATGTTCCTAACATGAACCTGAACATTTTTAATACTTCTGGGGAAACAAATCAATGTGAAATACTGCTCATTACTGGGCCAGTAACCTTAATTAATTTAAATTAATAATACACTGATGCAGTGTGGCTTGGTACAGGAATCTTGATTTTTGATAAAATGGCTTCCTAACATTACGGTATTGCTGTTAATAATCTACCTTAAATAATATAAGGATACATTGTTGAGAAAGCAGAGAACTAATCATAGGGTTGTACACCAGCTTAAAGAGATACTGCGAGGTGTCCAGTTTCCACTGTGAGGTGTCCACTGTGTCTGTGACGAGACTACTGTTCAGTACACACTGGTACACATGGTACACATGCATCAATAATTGATCAGCTCTTGTACATGGCTCTCCTAGGTAATCTACACACACCCATGTTTCTATCAGTACTAGACATTCATTCGTCCTTGTCACGTGGTCGCATCCCTTCAAGCATGTATAAATAACTGCACCTGTAAACAATGGGCAGCAGACAGCCCACTGTTACCTGGTTGGGAGTAAGCTGCAATGCATTATTCATAGACATGCCTGCTGCTGTCCCTAATGATCCCAGACCATTATTGCCGCTCTGGAAAACCATTCCATAAACCAATACCGGTATGCTTGCTGTCCAAATGCCTGAAACTTTGTCAGTATAGGCTTGAATAACAATGCCCTCATTGGCTGTGTTTACTGTAGATCCAAATAGCAGTTATTGTGCTAATTTGCTCAGGAGTATAAAGACCCAAGGGTAAAATATTATATATCAATAGCCATCTCTCAAACAAGATTAATAATGAAATGCATTAATTATGGATGTTGATATTGTGCAATCTACAAGTCTGGAAATATGTGTCAATTCTAATATTCTCTATAGACACATGCAAATCTGTATATTAAATAACCTGAAACCAATACTTAACTTGTGCTAAAATATGAATCATACCTACACATGTATGTAAGTCCACATCTGGATCATTAATCTGGGCTCACAGTAGTGTAAAGAACATATACAATATTAGATTATAAAGACCATATACACTATTAGACCATAAAGACCATATACAATATTAGACTAAAGACAGTATACCATATTGGTGTAAGGACAGTATACCATGCACACTTGTAAGGACACTATACTATACCATCATGTCAGTACAGCATGCCATGGTTATTGTAAAAGAACAGTATACTTTATGGTAGTTTAATGACAGTATTATACCATGCTAGTTTAAGCATAGAACAGGGACAGTATACCATGTGATTGTAAGGCCAGTATACTATGGTAGTTTACACCATTATGGTACCAGGTGGCAATAAAGAAGTAGAGTAAGACAGCATACAGTGTAACCATAAAGTAGTGTAATAATATAATGTAGTACCAATTGCATTACACTGTGTCAGTTTAGTTTAAAAGACTTTACTTGTTCTTCATAGATGTCTCAACATAAAACACACAGTAATGTCTGCCCTAATTGAACATTGATGTCATGTTGAGAAAACTGAAACCTTTGTTTGAAATGTTTGAGCACTCCCATGATGAATTGGTTTTTTTACCCACAAAACTGTATTTGAAATTGAGCACTCATGTTTCTGTAAATGAAAGTGAGGTACCAGCCAAGTGTTTGATGTTTACCTTGGCATCAATGCAGTAATGATTTACCAGCAAATATTGCACTGATGTTTTGCAGGCTCATAAGTACACTTAATTTCCTCCCTGATTAGCTCTGGACTTGCCCTGGGAATAGGAGATCAAACTCCAAATACTCTCGCCTCATGAGATGATGCATGGCAAGTAGCCTCCCAGATCCATACAAATACTCTTGCCTCGTGAGATGATGCATGGCAAGTAGCCTCCCAGATCCATACAAACACTGGATAGCCTTCATGTCCGGGTTATAAGCATATAGACTGCTTATCCAAAGTCTTACAAAAGCTCCCCAAGAGCCTCTCTAGTACCATGATGCTGTATAATGGTTATTTAGGCACTGATTTACCATCAATTGATTCAATCACAGCATATATGAAAGTACAAGGTACTTGATCTATTTGAAGCTCTATTTGTGGAATGTGACAAATATTAGTCTAACTGCTTAACTTTATCTCGAGATAAGGTTAACTCTCTTACTCTCATTGCCCAGTACGTGTTGGTCTACTGGTCTAGTACTGCAGCAATAGATGTAATGCATTGGATGGAATCCTGAGATAAATGTATGATTGATATGATATGTCCATTGAATAATACTACCTGTACTACCAATTGATGAACTCAGATAACTGATAGCAGGTATTTATATTATTTTTTGTATTCATTCTTCAATCCAGACAATTTCAAGGAAAGTCAGCTATGCAAGTAAATACATTGCCTACTACTAGAAGCCTTCTCGCACCATCGACTCTCGTGTAACAGGAGTTTCACGTCCAAATGATTGAACATGTTGTAGTTGAACTCACAGAAAGACTTCAGAGGACTCAACCCTAGAATTTCACCAGTTGTTGATAATAAAGCTCATTGATCATACTGGTATCACAGCATCACACTTGCCTCCTTATACCACCTCTACAGAACACATTACAACACGTCCTCAATCCAGACACTGTCCCAATGTCAATGCCCGACCAGGAATGGTATAATCTTCCATTGATTGTAACCTCATTTTCTTCAGTAATGTGTTTGTGAGCTTCATGTTGATCGATATTTCAAATGAGTTTGAGAATACCAGATCTAACAAATCAATTGATATAAAATTTGGATAGTCTATCAATCTCCAACCTCAGATTTTAATTTTCACTGCACGAAGATTAATTTTTATCATCAAGAATGAAACTATTATTTAAGCTAAATATCCCGAGCAGACAAAATGACATTGTGTGTAATTGACCAACAGCTTTGAATTGAAAAGAACATGAATCATACATACTGCATATATTTAAACAAATATTTTTTATGAATACTTTCTTTCTAAAATTGAAAATCAACTTCTGACAATGTCTTACTTTTTATCAATGGCTATGTGCACTCAAACATGTACATAATAATAATATTAAGGGCATTGTACAAATGTAACTGGGTCCATTAATACCAAGCTAATACAGTTAAATCCCAAATTGATTCATGAAAATAATCCATGGTGTCTTTCCAAGCATGAAGATTTTTGTGCAAAAGATGGCAGTAGTTCCAACCACACATCAATCAGTTAATTTGCCGTTACCCAACCTTGTGCTCTGCAACAGATGCAAAGCAATCAATTCTTGTATTTGGAAATTTTTGTTCAATATTTCACATATCTGATAATGCTAACTATCTGTATGGTGAATAATGCAATGCGAGCACCACCAATGCTTCATGGATAATGAATATATATTACCAATTACTAATATTACAATATGAAATTATCTATACTCAAATGACAACCATGCTAGTCATGGGTTTTTTTTGTATCTTAACAATTCTAACAGACTTCTACCACAGAAAATGTCATCACTTTGAACATTGTTGAAGAATACAAATTGTGAAACAAACATTTCAATTATCATTGATTGTCCTGCAGCATCATCTGTCTTTAATACAGACATATCGAGGCATATTGTAAGATAGCTATAATTGAGAAACTGAAATTTAGGAGCAATCGATTATTATGCTATACTAAATCTCCTATTTCACAAAGATATCATAACTAGTTGGGATGACATAACTTTAAGGCATGTAGCTAATATAGCTGAAAATGTTTTGATGTGGATGCCACTAGATTCTGGCTACCATGACTGATTTTACCATGTGTTGTATTCTGCTGGTACATGTACATCTTGGCTTTGAGTCATCTTCTATCTAAACAAACCTCATCATGTACTTCTTGTAACAGCCCTTAGTCACTTAACAATGGAACTGGAAATCAATATGCGAATAGCTACATGCCTGACTTTTTAGACATTGCAAATATTATTCTAAAAATTATATTATAGTAGTAACCCATGAGGAGGCAGGTATAGAAAAAAAACATTTGGGCTTGTGGAACTCCTAATCAGTTAACAATATCTAATTGTAGGGCTGATGTATTATTTTTGTTGATAGACTATTATGCCCAAAAGAATATGGCATTCTAGATAGTCATAACAGTCTTTAACATAGACACATGAGGATACATGGTATAGGTGATATGATGAAGTCAATGCAAGAAGTCACATGACACTGTAACCTAGTATGAAGTGATGTCCACTGTCCAACCAGTTCCAGTGTACAAGTAAAGCATATGATGGTGTTATCAGTCATCTGTTCAGTAGAGCGTATGTAAACTAGTACAACCAGAGACCCAATGCTCTAAGTTCCTTTGAGCAGTTAGCCCATAGCTGGATACTGGCTGCTTAATAAATGGATATTTTGATTGATTGATTGATTGATTGATTGATCAGTCACAGTACTAAAGGGCATCTATGTCTGCCTCCAGGAGAGAGAAGGTTAAAGTGCTGGATTGAGATAAACGCCATCTGATGGATAGGTAGCCATGGAACATGTACAAATAACATCATTGGTAGTCGCACTATTTTATTTAAACAAACTTATTACTGATTTAGTACTAAGATGAAACCAACAGATCCAACAATATGTCAATGGTTCCAATGAAAACTGAACAGTTAGGTAGTAGAACTAGGTAAAACACACATATCAATGAAAGAAAGAAATTGTTTTTCGATTACTTGTGCTTGGACAATCATTACCATATTGTGGAACATCATGTACAACATGTTGACTTGCTGAATCCAGCATATTTTCAAAGGTGGTTGCAATATGGCTTTATATTGCAAGAAAATACATCTATTGTATACCCATTACTGAAGAGTTGGGAAAAAAAGAGGTTTTCATGTAATTATTTATAGTATTAGTCTCTCCACAAGCACATATCATGTAGAGATTGCATCTGTGACTAGAGAATACTGGCAGAAGACTTTAAGAATAGCCCTTCTGTTCTTGTAGCTCCTCTTCTTCAACACCTGTTCAGCTTGTCAGCATCAATGTTCATTCAGTCCATCTTCAATACACAGTGTACCAACACAACAACAAGGCTGCAACAAACCAGGCACTAATGGCTAAACAAATGGTTGAGGAAAATACTACAGTAATTGTTGATATAAGATAAAAGGCAATATTGATAAGGAACTGTCACATTGCACAATCAGATAAACACCAGTAGTGTTGGATATAAATAGTAATATCACCAGCACCAGCAGCAGTAGTAGTATCTGCACCGATTTGGTATGGTGTATATTAACTGATATGACATGACCTTCCAAGATTCTGTGTTTCCAGAGACACAGGCAATATGCAATGCTATTTGTGTTCTTTCCACCATACTTTGTATCATTTCCACAATGCCCAAGTGGCTTCATATCTACATACTTATACACAGGAAACTATTCTTCTCTCTTTAGCCTAAGTGATATCTGAATACTAATCTGAAAACAGGTGAGCATGATGGATACTTTTTCTCTCTCAATGTGAAATCTCACAGCCTGTTGACTGGCAGGTAAGGCCTGTATGCTTACTACCTGTAGGCTGTTACTTGCACTGTGTACAACCAGCTTGTATGTATTCTAGATTACCTATATTACATACATTGAAGGTAAGCATCTCAAAGTTAAACCATCTTCATTTCTTAAAAATACACTGATGACACAATATATATCTCACCTAGAATGTCCAGTACTTAGATTCAGAGGATGATACAAAGATCTTTAGTATATCAATTTTACTGATTGCTATTGAATTTATATGAATGGAGCCAGTAAAACCTTTAATCCAGAATTATAGACTTGCTTAACTGTTCCTGGTGAGTATCTTGAGCAGGACAATCTGGGCAATAATAAGATCTTTGACACAGAGGAACATCCATCATCTTGACAAAAGTCATTGTTCTCTGATGTACATGTATTGCCAGTTTATTGCCACATCAAATTTCTGGCATGTTCACATCCCAACAACAAACCAATTACTGACAATGCTGTACAAGATAATCAATGATGCTGTTAATTAGAAAACTAGTTATTAATATTATGTGTATTTAAGTATGCATCATATTGCTTGCAGATAACTAAATGTTTTGAAACAGGATGATAAAATCGGAAACTATTCAGTGGTTTATTTTAATATGCAAGGATAGAAACCATGATATCTCCCATAATATTTATCACCTTACCTTTCCAGAAATATTGTTACGATGTAGAAAAATATTCATGAATATCCCATTACGGTGTTGATCATGGAATAAAGAACAAATCGTGTTGTTGGTATCCAAACATAGGCCATCTTGATACCATGCATAGAATATTCCTGGATCCAATAGCAGCACGTGCGGAAGAAAACAAACTCCAGTTATATGGTACGCTCCCGCACGTGCTCGACATGCGATCGTGCTATAAATAGCTCAATCAAAGTTAGCGGTCTGTCGTCTGCTGGGGGCGACACGAGGTCCAAGCGGAACTAGGTTTCCCGCCAAAATGACAGCTAGGTTCCATCACACCGCAGGTGAGCGTAATCCATTCCACCACGGAAGAGTAATTATTAACGGTGTAAGCACGTGGGTATTCCATTTACTGGCACTTGCACACATCCATGAAAGCTAAACATGACTGAAACAAAAACATGACGTATTCCCATTGGTGCAGAGACAGCTGGTGGCGGGTGGAGGGGCAGGCCCCACACGGTCTGGTTGGGGGTGTATTAGGGGTGGGTCATGTGGGTAGGGTATATTTAACTCACCACCAGATCCGTACGACGTTGATGACTGGAGGGGACGTCGTGAAAGGGAGCGTCGTACAAGACGACGTTTGTGTTGCAACCGCCTCAAGGCCTGCCCCACTGAAAGCAGAAAACATTTCCGTGTTGCACCCAACTGCTCCAGTAATCGCACGTTCTTTATAACGGTGTTTTTCCTCCATCATACTTACTTCTTTCGGCTGCTACCCATCCATGATTCTCCTACTCTGCTTCAGCACGGCGCATGCTTTGCGGACATGACGCTGGGGTCATAGGTCAGATTTCAGCACCATCCTCTGCAGTAATCGCCATCTCCGGCGTGTGCACTGCGGTCTATATGTAACGACGGCGTGTTGAGCTGTGTCGCTCAGATCACCCCGGCCACGAATCAATCACAAACTTAATATCACCAGTCTTCCAATATTAAAGCTACTACAATCGACCTTTTCCGGCCAGGAAAAATTATGCGATCACTGTGGCAAATTGTATTGACTTTAGCATTCAATTGCTTTATTCTTTGACAGTTGAGACAAGAGTGGCTTTATAGTTATTTTCTGTAGTTCTTTAAGTGGTGGGATTTCACTCGGAGGGAATTTGTGATTGTACCTAGGGAGCGAGGAAGGGATACACCGGCGCCAAAGGGAATACATTCACTAGAGGAATGCCGCTGCTGTCTGCTGTTATACCTTGTCGCGGGAACCAGAAACAGACGTAATGGTCCTAGTCAAAGACGACCCTACTGCCGCTTCAACAGGCATCGATCCGCGGCCAAACTTCCTTTCCCTGTCTCCGCCAGAATAGCAGGAACTATTCCCGTGACGTCTCGGGGAGAATGGTGACGGCGACACGTTGACTGGATGGACTATACCCACCGTCCACTGAACACGGCGGTCGTCCACTCCAACGTCCTTTCACGCGCTCATTAGACCAACAATGAGCATGCTTAAGGACTTATCAGTGGAATCTATGGTACAATGGAACGTAACTATGATCCCACTTTCCCCTTGGACTTTTGATTGTGTTTCATTGAAAATATAGGATCAGTGTGTATATTCTATACTAATCCATAGACTCCTTTCCCGGGAACAGATTTCAAGCCAAAGTATATCTAGACGTTGTTTTGTCTCTTGGTTATGGTCTGTGTGGTAGGCTGCGACAGTGTTCACGCACGGTCTACTCGCAAATCATTAAACACTCCACGTTGATCGGTCTGGCATTAATCCATTCATTGAGCTCTTGCCAAGTGACGTCATGGATTTCACTCTCACGCGATGTGGACCCAAGTCAGGAAGAGATGGCCATGCTGTATTCAAATTGCCGTTCACTCCAATGAAGTGCTAGCAATGCTTTCCTGTAGTTAATAAATAAAATCGAAAGTGTAGAGATGTTACTAGGAGTTGATGCACGCCATTCAATGATTGGACAAATCGTAATTGATATTGTGTAACCTTCTCCGAGAATGTGCTCGACCTTGGTGTTGGATATCATCATCAACTTCCCGCGATTCACATAACCCTTCTATTACATTTATATGCATACAAATGCAGCACCCACAAAACACTTACATAGAGTAAAGGTTACTATCGGTTACCGACAATGGGCCACATTCAGTGATACTACTATGTACTGAACTTACGGTTGATATCGTACAAGTACACACACACACGCACACACGCACGCACGCACACCCTTGGTAAGTTCCACCGTACACCTGTATCCTATAAGTTAGTAGGCGCATGTGTATATTCTTGTCGGGAGTCTGTTTTGAAATACCTCGATGTTTTTCAGCCGTGTATAATTGATGCTGTTCCTCCGCTCGCAGTGATACAAACAAACGTCTGTTTTCCTGCATATCGTATACACAAATACTACTGCTACATTTATATTGGAGATATTGTACAATGGTACAATCACAGCGCAACGACATGATTGTTTGTATTTCGCACGAATGAAAAATGAACCGTCTTCAACATGGATGTAATATTACACTGGATCAATATTAGGAGAGGCTGGAGAAAAAACAATTACATAAAATATACATTAATTATCCACTGCTTATCCATTATGCAAACGTTTTCTTATTTGGGGCTCGACGCAGATGGGTGAAAAAATTAACTCCCAAAACGCTCATTCTTATTTGCAGACTTATTTTCATCAGCCTTTTCATCAGCTACTTAGACTTACGAGGTGTATTTTTTCTGCTTTGAATTAGGAACACAACGAGCTAGTTAACATTAGATTCAATTCCTAAAATATCACTGAAAAGCCGAAAAAATATCGTGCAAAACGAAGTCTACTTTTAGAAAGGAGTTAATATGCTAAATTCTTTATTTGCGCTAACATTATGTTGAATAGTTATGCACGGTTTTACAATTCTGTAATAGAAACAAATGGATGTATATCTCAATGAATTTGATATCATAAGCGTTTGAAGTCTGGAACTTTACTGTTTTTAAAGGCATTGTACCACAGATGGTTGAGCTAAATAATGGACAAAAAAGTTCTATCTGAGACTACTAACGTTATATTTGTCCACCCAAAAGTTATTATTTACAAATATATGGATAGGTTACAAGTTAGTAATAGATGGCAAAGTCTTATATCGTAAGGTTGGACTGAAATAATGTCTGTATACCATAGAAGTACAAACAATGTACTTTGCGGTTGTAGCTCAGAACAAGTAGAAAACAGCCATACACGTATATCTGTTATATTATGCCTTAAGAACTGATTATGAAAAGCATATTTCAAAATGTGTATTAAGAATTAATAGACAGTCATAATGGACTACAGATTCAATGGTCACAACCCTTTCTTTTCCTTTTCCATATCTAAAATCAGTAATCGTATTCCTATTATTACAGTATGGAATACTATCCAGCGTAGGAAAGGGCAAGGGCTCAATAACCAGGCGCAACTACAAGATAATAATAACCTTACTAAAGGATGCTGCAAAATTATTGGCTAATACAAATGATCCAATATTTAAAGACTTTTAAAGCTCAACATGAAAAAAAAATCGGAATATTAATTTCACCAGATAAATTAGAATATTATAATGAACACTTCTCTATGGACTAGCTCGTACAGTCGCTAATCAAAGGCAAAGATACTGCTGTCGGTCCAGACAACAAACACCATCAACAATTAAAACATTTATCTTCTACTAGTTTACATGTCTTGTTAAATATATCTATTTATATCTGGGTGTCTGGGGACTTTCTTTCTATATATGGCACCCATTAATATTTCGATGATTATGAGAAATGCATTTTTTTCAATGGTCTATGTACAAAATATTTGTCTTTATAGTAAAACCAATTCAGAATTTCTTACATGGAAGGTCAATGATCTAGGAGATATAATACTTATCAAGGGATTTGACATTCCCATCCAACATATCTTAAAATATTAAATTGATGTACAAATTAGTGGACAGCTCAAGAATTGTGACCTTACACTGCCTGTAAACCCTTTGAGCACCAAGTCAGCTCAATAATATAGAAGAGTGTAATTCAAAATATCCAATCTATCGGGATACTCTCAAGGGGCTTTCAACGTTGCTCGTGTAGATCGTATTCAAGTTCTTGTAGGTCATATCTAACTGGCATATATGCATTGTCTATCCCAGAAACAAACTTTCAAAGAGACACGAACACGCCAAGCGGACTTCACAGCATCATGATGTTGGCTAAGGATGAAATAAACCCATATTTATACATCTATTCGTACAAATTGAAATCGAGTTCTGCCACTTTGAATTCCAGGAAAGCGTTGTCGAGTTATGCCCCTTTGTATGCATGTAATGAGGAAAACGAAAGTAGGGGCATACAGATTTAATACCGCTAGTAAAAGAAAACATTCGGTTCACGTTATCGTGGGTGCAGTGGTATTTTGTCTATCATACAGCGATGGAAAGGTTTTTGGAAGTACAAACATGATTTTAGGTATGTCAAGTGAATGTAATTTACTTTGCAGTTGTGGCTAAGAACTATAAATATCTGTGATATTATGCCTTTAATACAATTAGAAATATTTACAAAATGTCAACTACACACTGTCATGTTTGAGAATAATATTGTGCTAATTAATTACATGACTAATCAGTTCAGTAGATTGGTTTACAGAGGTATGGTAACCTTCCAGTGTATACAAGTGTAATGTAAGGAGTTGCGATGTGAACGGATTCGATTAAAACGTCCAGGAAACCTTTTCCCCTTTCTTTCCTCTCCTTAATCGGACTCCGAAGAAGATTCTTTCTACATTTTACTTTTTTCAGAGGACCAGAATACAGGAAAAGACTCATTCAAATCCGAAGATGCAGCTAAAACTCCTTCGTTTTTAGAAACAGCGATTGATTTCTGCTCTGATAAAAATAATTTGACATCAGATGTAGAAGAGGTTGTTTGAAGAAATGGCCAAGATTTTAAAGCACGTCTGAATGTCTACTGCCGTGCCTGTCTAAGGAATTCTAGTGGAACTACTTTCGTAGGCGAAAGCTCTTTGATGTTATGAGATGATGGTTACAAGCGTAACGATTCATTGCTAGACTTTCGGGGTTATGCACACCCACCTCATAATTCATGGCAATGTGGTTACCATTACCTGTTTTTGTCTGGAAACACCAACCTTTTCCAAATAAGTAACTCGAACTTATCAGATGAATCATATCCCTTATAGATTTTGGTTCGTCATTATTACGTAACACACATATTTCTAATAGCATTCTCTGTGTACGTACACAATTATAAACAGACCATTTCGATAATTGACGGGGAAGCATCAAGAATTATCGACAATACAACCAAGGCCATTAAATTTATCTGACCTGGTTCGATAAATCCCCTTCAGATGAAAACGATTACATCCCGATGTTCAAAGAAAATCCCAAAGAATGTTTCTGTTCCCAGAGAGTTAAGTAAATATGCTTAATTCAGTCCACATAGATGACAGATGAGGCTCTGTCAGCACTGCGCCCTTGCATGTTCACGTTGTTTAAAACAGAAGTTTGTTTGAATTAATGATCAATAAACTGAAAGTACTCAATTGATGACATCGTGGACAGGCAACAAGCTATGTTTTGATTGATCTCCATTATCCATGTTTAAATCTATATGTAATTAATGACAATACGTGGGTGGTGTTGCAACGTCAACTGCTTTCACTACCTTACTCAAACTCGCCACCTTTTAAAATAAATAGTGATCTGTTTGCAGAGATCAATTATAGTTTTTGAAATGATGGCTTATTGAAGAACACAACTAGACGTGCACTCTTGCATGGGTATTATATTGAAGATCATCTCTTCTCACGTCACTAGCTTTGAAAAATCGATAGTCATTTAAGCTAAGAGTCTAGATGCACATGAACAAAGATGATCAACGGGTATCAGTTTGGAAAATTGGCACGCCAGAACCTGTCTTGCCGTGAAATGTACAGTACAGTATTTATTAACTACTGAATACATATAATCGTAATTACCTGTAGTTGACATATTTTAGGTGTTTCTATCATTTTGAAAACAAATGCCATCTAATAAAAACATTTGTTGTCCAATGAGATTATAGACCCACTGTGCATATAACTACCAAACAAGTTCTTTGGTTGAATTTCAATCCTGTCCTGGTACAGCTCGGCTTACCTGAAAGATTTGCATGCAATTATTTATTATTTGTGTAAGTATTTGTAGGTATCACTATGGATGTCTCTATCGTAACAACCGCGTATTGGCAATAATGCAGGACTAACACTAAAAGAGAGAGAACTGATAGAAACTAAAAGTATATATACATATAAAACAAATCAATTTGGAGTAACTCAATTTGATGTTATAATGTATTCTTAAAAGTATTCCTGGAGGAAATAAAGCACTCTCTTTCTCTCTCCCTCTCTCTCCCTCTCTCTCTCCCCCACCCCCCTCTCTCTCTCTCTCTCTCCCACCTCTCTCTCTCTCTCTCTCTCTCCCACCTCTCTCTCTCTCTCTCCCACCTCTCTCTCTCT